>PVIJ01007631.1:0-80782 GCA_004024925.1 Scalopus aquaticus
CGACGCCCAGCCAGGGAGAATCCCACATGGCGTGGCAGACCTCTCCTGCCTCGCCCGCTGCTCCCCTCAGCAGTGTATTTCTGATCTGCCTGTTCTCTGCTCCCCACTCTGTCTCTGGTGAACCCTCTCGCCGCCCAACACCTCTGGCCTGTACCCCAGCTTGTATATATAAATAAAAAAAATAAATCTTTAAAAAAAATAAATAAAAATAAAAATACATGTCTTTACAGCTTTTGTCATATTTCTTGATGCCTTCTTATTTTTGTTACTATTGCTAATTATCCTTTTAATGCAATGGAGTCTTTAATATATTAGTGCTATATTCATTGATCTTGCTAAACTTCATATGTAATAATTTGTCTATAGAATTTTTTTATGAACAGTCATCATCTGTGAATAATTGCAGTGTTATTTCTTTCTTTCAGTTGTCTAACTTTTTATTCTTTTGGCCCTGTTGTGCTGGCTGGACCTCCAATATAATGCTGAAAGGGTAAGAGCCTATTTGTCTTGTTCCATTTTAAAGAAAATGATTTGTTGCTTTACTATCAAAAATAAAGTTTGCATTTTGCAGGATGGGTTTGTGAAGGGTACATTAGAGTTCATTATGCTTGTCACTATAATTTTATGTTATGTTTGAACATTTTCTCAATGTAGTATTAAACAGTGCTAACTACAAGGTTTTGGTAAATACCTTTTTAACTTTTTAATAAACTCCCTTTTTCTTAGTTTTGCTGAGATTTTTTAAAAATCATGAATAAGTGTTAAATTTTATTGGGTGATTTTTCTTCATCCATAAACTAGCATATTGTTTTTCTCCTTCAACCTGGCACTTATATAGATTTTTCTAACGGTTTCTAAACCACCTTGCAGTCTTGGGATAAGTAAATTTTGGTCTGTATGTCTGTTTGGTTTCCTGTTGTATAGGATTTTCACATCCTTGCCTGTGAGTGAGATTAAATTGTAATATTCCTGTCTTGTACAGTCTTTGTTGATTTTGGTATCAGGATTATACAGTTTGGGGATTATCCCATCTTCTATTTTCTGAATAGTTTGTATAAGCTTGAAATGATCTGTTTTTCTTGGACTGGCAGAAATCACCTGTAAAACCACTTGATATGTTTTTCTTTTGTGGGAAGATTTTTATTTATTTATTTTTTGGTATTTATTTATTTATATATATTTTACATCATTGTTCATTTTTGTACAATGTTTGCCTTCTTTTCTCAGGTGTAGTTCCCATAGAATTCCCATCACCAGTTCACCCGTGCACCATCACCACAGTCCCTTGTGCTCTTCCCACCCTTGTTTTGTTCCCACTCCCACCCCCGCCCCTGCAGATTCTCTGATTTATAGTTGTCAGTTTATTTTTGTTTTGTTTTGTTGTGGGGTTTTTTGTTGTTGTTATTTTTCCCCCAATTCCATATTTGATTCATCTATATTCTTCCTATAAGTGAAACCATCCGATATTTTTCTTTTTCCTTCTGAGTTATTTCTCTAAGCATAATCCCTTCTAGTTCATCCATGTTGCTGCGAATGGCATTAATTTATCTTTTTTGATTGCTGAATAGTATTCCATTGTGTATGTATACCACATCTTCTTAACCTAGTCATCTACTTTTGGGCATTTGGGTTGCTTCCAAGTGTTACCTTTTATAAATAGTGCTGCAATAAACATAAAGCATAAATAGTGCTGCAATAAACATAGTGCTGCAATAAACAGGTATCCTTTTGAATTAATGTTTTTGTGTCCTTTGGGTAGATTCTTAGGAGTGGGATTGCTGGGTCATATCGTAGCTCCATTTTTAGTAGTCTGAGGAACCTCCACACAGTTTTCCATAGTGGTTGGACCAGTTTGTCTTCTGTGGGAAGATTTTTAACTACTGACTCATTTTCTTTAATCGTTCTAGAAGTATTTGGCTAATGACTTGGAAGTTCTAGTCATTTAATAGCATTTCTTGAAGTTTTACCACGTATACTCAACCAAAATTGAAAGTGAATCAATACCTTTATCTTGTCCTAAACATTACAAAGACCTTTAAAACACTTAAACTCTGGTCACTCCAACTTCCAACTTATATGCAAATAACCAGTATTTTAATTTTGTCTTACTAAAGAAATATCACCTCCCTGACCACTCATATCAAATAGTCACTAACTCTATTCCCTTATTCTGTCCTACAGTAATCTATTCTTTTCTTCAAAGCACTTATCTCAATTTTTTGCTTGTTTATTATCTCATTGTAATCTTTGTGAAGGCAAGAAACATATATGTCTACATGTCTGCTTTTTTCACTAACCGGTAGGCATTTTAGTGAGTATTTGTTGAATGAATGAATGAATGAATGAATGAATATTTGTATTTTGGAAAGATTACCCTGGATGCAATTAGAGAATGGATCTGAGAATTCAAGACTGGGAGACTATTGCAATTATCCAGGCAAGAGTTAGTGGTGACCTGAATTTAGATAATAGCTGTAGGAATATAGAAAAGTAGAGGACTGATAGATGTTAGGAGGTAAAAGCCACAGGATTTTACTACCATTTCAATACAAGGGCATGAATTAAGTGGTGTTATTTAGGGTTTTGAATTTTCTTTATATTATTTATTTATTTTTTCTTTATATTATTTATTTATTATTATTATTTATTCTTTATATTATTTATTTATTTATATTTTATTTATTTTTTATTTATTTATATTTATTGTTATTTATTTATTTATATGTTATTTATTTATTTATTAACATTCCCTCTTTGAAAGTTCTCATTGATGCCCATGGCTTCTGTTACTGTCTAAATGCTTGCAATTCAAATATGAAGGTTCAAGGGAAACTTATTTTCTGGATTCTGTATCATATATTATAATAGATATCTATGTTAGCATATCTTGCAGGCACTCTAAATTCAGTGTGTTAAAAACTACATTCATTGTGTTTCTTGACAGATGTGCTTTTCCTCTATTGTTTCAACCTTAGAATATTGTACCACCAGCTCCCCCTCTGGTTCAAGCCAAAAACCTTTTCAGGGCTAAGTCTTGGGGAGATGGGGACCCTAGTAGAGGATAAGAACATACATATTTGCTTTTTAAAGGATGACTAATTTGCTTTCCTTTTCCTTTTCTATTTTTATGTACATTTATTTTTAAGGAAAGAAGCAATGAAAATGATTGAGATGATGGAGGAAGAAAACTAGGACCTGCCCCAGGAGCAGAGCAGGGGACCATGGGGATTCAGCACTTATGAGTACTATGCATGTAAGCCTTTGCCACTGATTAAGTTAATCATCCCATAATTCTATGATTTTTGAAGATAAGGAAATTGCAATTCATTATAGGACTGTAACTTGTTCAAGGTCACGTATGGTAGAACTGAGATTTGACTCTGGTTCTTCTGATTCTGAGTGTTTCAATAGTAACTGGATGGAATTATAAGTTGGAGAGCAAAAGCATCATTTTGGCTATGATACATATTGCCAATTTGCTTTCCAAAGGATTATATTGGTATAAAATGCCAATGTATCAGTTCTATCTATCACAATATCTTGATCATTGAGTATGTAATAATTTTTAAATTGATGGATATAGAATTATTCCATATCGACTTTTCTTACAAATGAATGATAAATATAGTCCTACTGTTACAGACTATCTTTTTCCTTGTCCTACTGATACAATGAAGCCAAGTTTATTGTAAATATTTTTCCATTGAGCTCCCTTATGGATTAGTGGAGGTGAAAGAAGATAATAATAGTCTGCCCTATTCTTTCCACTTTTCCACTAAACAACTTGGTACATCCACCCAGGTAGATTCTGGGTTGAAAGTTGTTAGTTTACGTTCTCTAAGGGGTCAGGATAGGATACTGCAGGTTGACTACCATCTTTTGGGTTCATTTGGCATAGTGAAGCTACATCTATTTTTATTTCAAACAAGATGACTTTCCTGATCATACTGAACCACAAACTTCAATATCCTAGAATTCCTGTCCCATATGTGGATGTTCCTAACAGACTTCGACCCACTTTGGAACAGCCTGTCCAAAGGACTCTTCAGTTCCACCAGACCACACTTAAATTTGGGGGGCCATGTGTGCTGCAGAAGATGCAGGGAAATAGACTTGATCTGGGGCAGTTTAGTTCCACTCTGGTTGGAACCACTCTGAATCTGCCTAGGGTGTCAGAACCAGGGACAGCTCCTCCCATCTCTCCCCTGCCTCCCCTACCCTGGCATGGGCTGGAGAGTGGGCAGATTTGGGTATAGTGTACTTCTCTAGCCTTTCTTCTTACTGTTTCAGGTTTCCATCTTTATGTTAGACTATCACTACTGAGAGTTTTTGGCACATGTGCTGTTTCTCATCTTTATGCTCTCTGCTAATGCTGGTTTACATGCATTTCTCCCATGCCTCCTTTGCCTGACTAATTTCTGCTCATCCTCCCAGATCTGTTTAAGTAGGTACTTCTTGTAGGAAACCAACCAACTATGATTACACCAGACTGGGTTAGACATAGTTTCCATGGAACCTGTGACATAATAAAACATATGTAGTGGTCTCTGCCCCAGTTCCTAGACCAGAGCTGCTAAAACCCTTGTAATATCATAGAAGATAAGAGTCAGCATCTCTTGTTCCAACATTTGTCTTTCACCCCATCCCTGACATAGGTCTCCGAAAATACTTGTAAATTCCAAAGTGATAAGAACATTAGGAGTATCTTTTGTTCTAATGAGGTGACTCTGTGGCTTCCTAAATAGTTCCTGGTTGGAACTGGTCACCAGAAAAATCAAATCATAATTGGAAGCTTAGAATTTTCAGCCCTGCTCTCCAGAAAGGGGCGAGAGACTAGGGATAGAGTTAATAATGGAGCATGTCTATGTGTGGAAGTCTCCATAAAGTCCCATTGATCTGGGGTTCAGAGAGCTTCACGTTCATATGCCAAGAGGTAACATTCCACCTCCCTGGGGACACAAGTTCCTGTGCTCGAGACCCTCCCAGACCTTGCCCTACACATCTATTTATCTGATTATTCATTTGTATCCTCTATCATATTCTTTAATAAACCTAAGTGTCCCCCTGAGTTCTGTGAGCCACTCTAGCAAATTAATCCAACTCAGGGATGGGGTCATAGCAACCTATGACTTACAGCCAGTTGGGTGCAAGTACATGTAACGACCTGTATTTGAAGTGTTTGAAATAACAAGGAGTGGAGTTATAGGAGCTTATATAAGGCTGGCTGGTCAGAAACATAGGTGATACCTTGGTTGTGACTGGCTTCTAAAGTGGGGGGTCGTGGCAGTTTTGTAGGACTAAATGCTTTACCTTTGGTATCTGATACTTTCTCTGGGTAGAATTAAGTTGAATCGTAGTATTCTCAGCTGGTGTCACAGAGAATTGTTTGGTGATTTGTGGGGGAACTGCCCCCCTCCCCACACACACTGGAATTGGGTTAGAAACTTCTTAGCACACATGCTTCTGTCATGA
Organism: Scalopus aquaticus; assembly: GCA_004024925.1. Taxonomy (NCBI): domain Eukaryota; kingdom Metazoa; phylum Chordata; class Mammalia; order Eulipotyphla; family Talpidae; genus Scalopus; species Scalopus aquaticus. The sequence goes on from PVIJ01007631.1 coordinate 5,473, forward strand.
TACTCAAAATTGCATTGAGATCATCATCTGTGTTGTCCAGTTCCAGTAACCATTAGTCATGTGTATTTAGGTCTTGAAACATGGCTTGTTTGAATTGAGATGGGTTATGAGTATTAATACCAGATTTCAAAGACATATGTTTAAAATTTTTATAATGATGACATATTGAGATGATAATACTTGGGGGTTAAATAAAATTAAAATTAACTTCACCTGTTTCCTTTTTTCTTTTTATAATGTGTCAAGTAGAAAATGTAATATATCACATAAATATGAACATATCACATGTTCTATTGTATAGCACTGATATAAATATCTGTCTCTATAAGGGTAGGGCCTGGCTTGAAATCAGTCTTTAAATCACTGTATTTCTGGAGCACTGTACATGGGATAGGTGGGGATACCTGATGCTAGTCCTCAGAACTTGGGTTTGGAGTGATGAGGGTCCAACAGATATTATTACATTATTTAGTTTTTCCATCTAGGAACTTGGCCTTCCTCTACTCAACTCAGGCTTTTGTATATATTTTCTTTATTGATTTGTATAGATCTTTTTCATGAAGTTTATTTCTAAGTATTTTGAATTGAATATTTATCACTAATAATAGTTTCTAAATTAGTTATTACTGGTATGAGCAGTGAATACAACAGATTTGGTTATTTTCTTGAATATTTCCATGTATTTACTCTTTTTAGTAAGACTATATTTTCTTATTATATAATTGCCTCAATTATAATAAAGAGATTTTCTAATATAGTCCCTCCTCATTTCCTGACTAGAGTATCTAACCAGTATTAAAATAGTTTTAGTGATGAAAGTGGTCTTATTCCTATTTTCAAAGGGAAAGTACTGCTTCTCTGCTAGATAAAAATAGATATTCTATTATGTTAAGAATGGGTGATTTAAATCATTTTCTTAAGAATTGTGATAAAATATATCAAATATTTTTTATCTACTACAATTATCATGTTTATTCCTTATTAATCTACATATATGATATTGTATATTTATTTTCAAACCATACCTTAATTATTATTGTATTTGTGGTATGCTGTTCTTTTAATGATGTCACTTTGTGGTGGTGTTAAGAGTATTGACCCTGGAACCATCCAGTCTAAATTCAGTTCTTCCTGTCTTAGTTGGAAGCTGTATGATCTTGGGTGACTTACTCTCTCTCTGTCTCCATTTTTAATAATAGTACCTGCCTGTGCTCTTTATTTTATCTGTTGCTTCTTATTCACATCTACTTATAACAATTCTATGATGCGCCAGGATTTTTGCGAGGCTATGTAAGTTAACATATATAAAGTGTTGGAATAGTGTCTGGCACTTAATATTGCTTAAACACTTAATGCTAGATACTATCATAATTTAATTGATCTTTTAGAATTCTATATGCTAGTATTTTACTTGTGACTTTCATATTAATATTCCTGAGATCTATTTTTGTAATATCATTATCTGAGAAGAGGTCAGGACCTTTATCTATTATTATTTGGAAAATTCCTCTTTTTTTTCCATATAACACATTCATATAAAGTGGAATTTATCTCTTTCAGGAATGGTAGGAAGTATTGAACAATGAAATTTCTGGGCCAGATGTTCTTTGATAATTTTGGGCATCCTTCTTGGTGTCCTCAGTTGTTGCTCAGTTCTTGCCTTTGAATTTTGCATTTCTTAAAGGAAAATTATGTATGTAATTTAAAATTTTATTCAGGGGTTCACATTAATTAGTCTGTATTTATGTAAAAAATTCTCTTATGTTTATTAAATTGCTATTGTCAGCAATTTAAAATTTGGATGTGATAAATATGTTTACTGTCTTGATTGTGTGGTTTCACAGGCTGACACATGTCAGGTTTGACTAAATAGTGTACTTTATATATGTGCAGTTTATTGAGTCTGAATTATACCTCAGTTTTTAAAAGGTAATTTTAAAAAACCTATCAGTTTCATAAGTCTTTTCAAAGTAACAGCAGACATTGATTAGTCCATTATTTATGATTTCTGATATTTTAAAATTATCTCCTGGAATATATAAGAAATGCATTTTAGTATAGATAAAAAAAAAATGACACCTGCAAGAATCATTGGTGATTCATTTCATACCTAATAGTACATTATACAATTGTTTTTTTTCTCTATTATATTACATGCATGTCATTGTTCTCAGGCTATTTTTTAAATATTAGAAAAAGAGAAAGTATAGCTGTAGATGCAATTTTTTTCCCAAATCTTTCTTGTTTTATGGCCAGAAAACTGGAAAGATCTGAACTCTCCCCCATTTCACAGAACCCCGTGGGTGTGATTTAGCTATGGTCTGAGATGTAAGGATTGAACTAGAAACAGAAGGAACCAAAAGCTTTCTGGGAAGGTATGTCAGGAGGTACTAGAAGAAGTTAGTGTAAAAAAAGCAACAGGTTACCTGAATGTCTTTTATAATCTACCACTTCGCCTATGCAAGAATGAAATCCATGATGATGGAGACAATCTGCAAAAAGATTCTGAGACACTGAGAACAGGCTACTTTGGACATGGATCAGAATAATGACCCATGTTTTTCTACAAAGTTAATTGGGAATTTTGGTATTTAGAACATGGGATTCAAACTCTTCTTAGGAATGATGAGTTTCCAGCTTTGTTATACCAAGGAAAAGGTCTTGCTATTTCTGAAGATGTTTAATGACATTTACTTAATCCAAATCAATCTAAATTTATTTATTTATTTATTTATTTATTTATTTATTTATTTATTTATGCATACAAGCCTGGGTACAGGCCAGAGGCGTGGGGCAGGGAGAGGTTCACCAGAGACAGAGTGGGGAGCAGAATAGGCAGATCGATGGAAATACACTGCTGAGGGAGCAGTGGGTGAGGCAGGAGAGGTCTGCCGCGCCATGTGGGAATCTCCCCGGCTAGGCGTTGATCTCGTGTTGCCGCTGCCGACAGCTACCAGACAGGCCCTCAATCCAAATTTAATTGATCATTCTGGCATGATTTTTGCCAGGCACTAAAGGGGGCATAAGAGCATCTGATGTGGTCCTTATCTTTAAAGAGTTCAGAATATAATACAAAAGGCAGACAGTACTCATGATATATAGCTGTTAACACTGCTTCCTTACTTCTAGGAACCATTCTAAGGTCTTTAATATGTATAAACAATAGCCCAGTGAGGAAGATACTGTTTTTATACCCTCATTTTACACAGGAGGAAACTGAGACAGAAGTTAAGTATTTTCCCAGTCTTACACAACTGGTAAATGGCAGGGCCAGGATTGAAACCAAGACAGTCTGGTCCTAGAGTCTTTGTTCTTAACTTCATACTGTAAAGCAGTAGTTCACAAAGTGTGGTCCCCCAGATCAGCAGCATTAGCCTCATCTGAAAGCTTATTAGAAATCCACATTCTTGGGTCCATTGAAGATATTCTGCATCATAAATTCTGGAGGTGGGGTTCAGTAATCAGTGCATTAACTGCCCTCCAGAAGATGCTGATGCCTGCCATTTGGAAACCTCTGTTAGAGAGAAGAGAACCAAGGCGTACTATGATAGGTGTCAGAAATTAATCTCCCCATGGGTAGGGATTAGGTATGGTGTATCTCAATGTTCCTAACCTTCTGCACAGCCATCTAGTGTAAAGTAGGCATCAAAACAAATGAAAAGATGGGATAGTGATGTTTGAGCAGAATCTCTTACATTTATCAACTGCAGTAGACAGAATGTGAAACTAGCAAGTGATTGTAGTAATTTTGGGAAAGGATGATAAGGGTCTGCACCAGCACTGGAAGCCACCAGAAGAATGTCAGGGGAATTGTGAGAGCAGTTCAGGAGGAGTTGTAGATGTCAGAACTTGGTGATCAGCTGAACGAGAGATGAAAGGAGGGAAAGAGTGATATAATTTCTAGGATGAAGGTGCCATTCTCAGAGATAGGAAGTCCATTTGTGGGGGAAAGATAAAGATGGTTTTGGACTCGCCACTTTTGAATTGCTGGTAGAATATCCAGGTGGAGCTGTCCAGCAGACACTTGGAAATACGTGTCTGAGACGTGGCTGGAAAGAGATTTGGAACTATAGTTGAGCCATAAGCCTTCAAGGGGAAAGTGGAAGTCGAATGGGAAGAGAGCTGTGGTTTAAAACTATACTGAACACTGTTATTTAATGAGGCGAAAGCAAGAGGTGACCCTTGAAGAAGGCTGAAATGACATAGTTAATAGGAGATCTCAAAAATATTGAAGACAAGTAGAAGGCTCATAAAGGAGAGGCACGCTATTAGATGCTACATACAAATAAGAACTGAAAATTATCCTTTGAATTTCAACACAAAATCTTCTCGTGACATGGTGAAAGCAGAAGATTAACTGAATTCAGAAGTGAACTGTATGTAGATAAGAAAGTGGAGACAGGAGCTTCCCAGGTCCTGCAGATAGAGCTTCGCAACGCACTTAAGTTGAGACGTGACATCTTCCAGGGTAGGGAGGGTCGTTTTCATTTGTATGGTCTCAGCGCCCAGCATTCGACCTGGAAGAGGAGAGGGTGGCGTCAGTGAGTTAAGTGACTAGGGACGGAGAAAGGCTTCGCGGAGGCAGTCGCTTTGCAGCCAAGATTTGAAGGATGAGAGTGATAGGGAGGAGAGGTGGGAGGCAGGGACCCCGGGGTACGGGGCGCTCGGAGTGTGTGAGGGGGTAACTGGGAATTAGGTGGGGTTCCTGCGCCTGCGAAGGGAGGAGGCTATGTTAGGTTTGGAGTGAACTGTTTGGGAGAAAAAACCCAGGGCCGCACGCTGCAGCAGGGGGTGTCCTCCCGCCCCGCCCCACTCACACCACTGAGCTGTTTCGCTGTGCCTCTACCGGGAGCCCTCCCGCCGGGCTGCATGGCGACGGGTGACCGCCAGGGGCCGCTGCCTCGGGTCCCCTGTGCCCCCGCCCCTCTCCATTGGCCTTTGTTGCCGTCGGAGCGCCCCGCTTGACTCGTTCCCGTCCGCCCCCTGGGCCTGGCGGTCGCGCCTGCGCACTGGCGGCTGGCCGGGCGCTCGCAGGGGTAGCTGCTGCAGGCTCCGCGGCGGCGGCGGCGGCGGCGGCAACGGAGGCTGCGGGGGTGGCGGCGAGAGCGGCCGGGCTTGGGGGGGGGTGCCGAGCCCGGCCCGGGAACCCGAGTAGCTAGAGTGAGCGGGGTACCTAGGCCCCTCACGCTGGACTCCACAGTCTCCGGGCCGCCTGACCTCCGCACGGGTATATGGGATGGAAGCGGGACCCTCGGGAGCAGGTAAGGGCCTCCGGGAGGCGGGGGACGTGCGTGCTCCAAGGACCAAGAGACTCCTGCATAAAGAGTAGGGTTTCCGAGTGGGGGACTATCTCCTGAGTGAGGAAGGGGACGCTCGTGGGATGGAGGGCCCAGTTTGAAGGGGTCTGCGTGCAGTTCCGGGGGAAATCTTGTGGAGGGAGCCCTGAGATGAGGGCCGTTTTTCAAAGGAGGCTGTATGCAGTTCTTGGGGGTGGAAAGTAATCTGCGAGAAGGGCCTGACGCACGGAAGGACTCCCGGAGATCCCGGAGGCCTAGGGAGAGGCCCGGCAGGTGGCAGGGGGCGGACTCCAGGTGTCCTGAAGGGGGGGGGCGACACAGATGGGCCCAGAACTGCCGCATGTCGGGGCGGGGGCTCAACCGGGCTGGGTTGGGCTAGGCTAGTGTCTCTTGGTTGAAGGCGCCAGAGCTGGGCTGTGAGCTCCGCCCCAGCTGGGCCTGACGTGGGGGTGAGGGTCAGGGGGCGGTGGGTGGGGACCCAGCCCTGGGATTTCCCCCCACCCCCCTTGAGTACTGGGAGCTGGAGCGGAGGCGCCAGAGCATGCGCGGAGGTGGCAGCTGAAGGGGCTGCCTGAAGTGGTGGGGGCGTGGCTGCCTGAATTCCCCCCACCGGGTTTGGCTTGGAAAGAGCGCGCTGATGGGGTGCATTCTCTCTATGGTTATGCTGACGGTGCGCACATGGAAAATGGTCCTCTTCCCCATCCGGGGCTCTGAAACCCCCCAGTCACTGTTTGCCAAGAATGGGTTGAGGGAGACAGCAAAAGTGCCTTTTTCTCCTACTGGAATAAGGAAAGACTGAGATCTAGGCTATGTTCTGGAGACCTCTGAAGATAGATCTTAGAGAAGGTATTGGTTACTGAAGAACCGCAGCCAGGGCCAGGTGTACCTGGAAGGGATTATCTACCTGGTTTGCGTGTTTCTGGTCCAGTACTGAATAGAGATGAGATGTTTTAATCCAAGAATATTGACCGTTCCATTGAATTGTCTCCGAAAATGACTGATCTTTTTATATGTTAGTTTTTTCATGGTTCCTCTCCCCAGGTGATATTCTTTTCCCTCTCTCTACTTCTCAGAAACTGTCTGAACTAAGTCATTATACCCAAGGCTGTCAAGCCTTTTGTCACAACTTTTTTGGGAATAGGGTAAGTTTATAGGCTTCCATCCTGGTGACTTCAAGGTGATAGCCTTAACTCATTCACAGGTGATAAGGGGAGAGGAGATAAGAATGGGAGAAACTGAGTCAGGGCTGCCCAAGAAGACTGGAGTTCCCAGGAGGGGGTGCAGGCTGATAGAACCTCCTGTGTCCTAGATTTCTTACTCTTTGATGGGAGGAGCAGTTTGGACCTGAGAATCCTTTAGGTCACCTCTCACCATCTCCTTCCTTTTTATCTTTGATAGGAATAGATTTTCATCACTCTTCCTGTGGAAGAGGCTTGTCTTTTATATCAAATCTAATTTTCTCAAGGAAGTACTTTCTATCAACTCATACTAGATCCTTTCAGTGGATCTAGTGACCTATAAACGTTTAGTGACTACTTTCCCTCAACGCAAAAATCTTGCAGAGACTGCATAGCTCCTAAGGTGGAGTATAGGGAGCATCTGATTTCAGAAAATTACTTCCTCCTTCCCTCAGGCCCTTCTTTCTCTAGATTTCAGGAACTCTGAACTCTCCTAATTTTCTAGGCTAAACACTATTTGCAACAAGCTGTAGAATAAACTAGGGATAGGTCACAGAGGTCCAGATGGATTGCTGGAAGCTGGCACCAGATTGCTAATGAATTTATTCTGCAGAATTCCTAATAGGCTCTGGAGTGATGGAAAAATGGAATTTTTGTTGTTGTTGTAAGAAGCCTCAAGGGAAGGGACTTGAATCTAGTGTCTGGAGTTGGCTGTAGCCTAGTGGGATGGATAACCTTTACCTCATCAAAGAGTGTAATTGCGAGTGAATCTGTGAATAGAGGGACCCCATGACTGCCTCCTTCCTTGGCCCAGACTATTCTCTTGAAGTTGGAGGGCACAGAACACAAAACTGAGGTATTGTTGCAGGCTTCGTGTGGCTTATGCCCAGATGTAACTTCTGTGCTCAGATGTCTTCCAAGCACATATTCTGGACTGGGAGCTCCCTGAGGATAGAAGCAATGTTTGCTTTATCTGTGGAACTCGTGAGTGTCTATGCTCTGACACAGAGTACACACTTATTGATTGAATCGAATCACATTCCAGTGTGAACATAAATGGTTAACCACATGTATGGATATTTAATAATTTGTGTATGCTCAATGTGTGGATAGATTCTTCTGGGGAAGATTGGCCTCTTAGTGTGCTTACACAGCCTTGAGTTAGTCTTTTGAATAGGCAGTCTGGCTCTTTGGGAGGTGTGTTGGCCTCAGAACTGCAAGGAAGGAATCCCTGAGCCAGGCTTTTCAGTTCTGTTACTTTTCCTTCTCTGGGCTGGTTGGGGATGGGGGAGGGGGAGTGTCCTTTTCAGGGCCCCTCCCTCCTTGCTTTTGTCTGCAGGAAAGCACCCGCCCCTTTCCCCCTAGGCCCAAGCTTTGTCCTCTGTGCTGGGGCCCTCATCTGCATCACAAAGTGGCCGTCTGTCCCTGTCTGGGTTTGAAGGGAAGTGTCTCCCTTTCTCAGACTAAATGCTGGGAGTAGGGTGGGTTAAGGGGGGTACTTTGTACAGCTATAAGACTTGCAGGGGGACATGATGGGAGAGAGGTTCCTTCTTTCTCCTTCTTTCCCTAGTTTGGAGATGGAGGGCAGGGTGGGAGTTCTATTTTCTCAAAGCCTTCTTGGAGTAGTGGATGCCTAAGGCCAAGTCTGGTGTGTAGTCCAATTTCTGGGGAAGAGAAGGCTTGAGGCAAGAGTGTCTGTCCCATCCCCCATCATTTGTACCCAGCCCCCAATTCTAGGGGATTTCTTTCTCCCAGGGTTCTAAATGATTGTTCAGACTGGGAGGCTAAGAAGGTGAATGGAATATAAGAACTTGGGGAGGGAATGGGTGTCTCTTCCTAGCTACATTCACCAGGATGCATGTTTGCCTTATATAGAGGGTTTATAATTCTTTTTGGGTAGTTTGCAGGCATTTGTGTGCTTGTGTGTTCTTTGTGGTATATCTGTGGATCTGGTCGTTCATTTACTATTCGCGTATTGAACACCTCCTGTGTGGCAGGCACTGGAGATTTAACAGTAATCAAAGCAGATACAATCCCTGCCTTTGAAAAACTAACAATCTGGGGTGGTGAGGGGAATGTGTATCAAAGTAAACTGTCTAGGTCTTAGAGTGTGTTTGGCTGGTAATGTGTCCTTCTATTTGTGTGTCTGACTTCTATTTGTGTGTCTGACTTCTATTTGTGTGCATTTCTGTGCAGCTCTTTCTGGGGTAGGTTGCTAGGTGCCAGTAGCTAGGCTTTCACCTCCACTACTAGCTGAGTCCTGAAAGTCTCGAAAATCTATTTCCCTTTTCCTTATTAGTGGAGTAGGGCTGGGTTTGAGGTGGTTAAAAGACATGGCAGCTTAGCTCTGGGAAGCATTCCCTTCCTTGAATGGTTCTGACCTCTTCCTGACCCCCCAGCTGAAGATATGCCCCACCCCACCCCCATCCTGGCAGACTGAAATCAGAGCTCTGGTGATGGGAGGTTTTGAGCTGATTTTTCTCTCTCTCCTCCTACCTGGGTAGGTCCTCTAATGGCAAGGACAAAACTAACTGTGGACAAAGGCGTCTCTTAGGCAGTTTCCCATTTTCCTCCCCTTCTCTTCAAGCTAGGAAATAAGACTAGGGGTAGCAATCTGGCTGGAGGTAAGAGAAGAGAAAGTAGTGGGAGATGGCTCTGCCCTAGCCTGAGGGCCTTCTGCTACTGTCTGGACCTTCTGTATAAAAGGAGCTGTGAAGAAAATCTTGAAATCTCCTTCCCAGAGCCAGCATTTCTTCCTTCTGCAGCATTCTAATTGCTTCCTCTACTTCCCACATTCTCTCTAGCCTCCTCTGACCTCAATCTCCAATATTCGATTTGTTTTCATTTCCTAGTTTTCTCCTCTTTTGAGTTTTTTTCCTTCATTGTCTTCCCAATTGCAGTATTGCTTCTTAACTTAAGCTCCCAACTCGAACTTATCTTGCCTCTGCCTCTAACTCCAGTCTTCCCTTTTTCCCTGGCTCCCAGTTAGTCTTTTCTCCTCTGACCTCCCGTTCCAGCCTCTTCATCAGTTTCCTACTTCAACCTTTCTCCTTAGTTCCCAAACTCTATTCTTATAAGCTTTTTCTATCTCTTCACCTTTAGGCATTCTGTTGTCTTAATCCTTTCTCAAACAGTGTGTTCTTCCCCACACCCCCCAACTTGCCCTTCTTTGGATCTTCCGCCTGCCTGCATTGCAGAGGAGCATTAAGATGATACTTTTTCCTGTTTAGATGGTGATGAGTGAAGCACACATCTGCCTGGCAGAGAATCGGGCATTCTTGGACTGCTAGGTACCTGGTGGAGGCATGTTTCTAAATCTAGTAGAACAAATAGTTTTGTTACTGGGAGCTCCACTACTTAACGTGTATTAGGAACTTGATGAATTTACTTAATAAATTTAAGGTGAACAACAAGGGTAATTTTTCAAACTGAAGAGAGGTAAAAAAAAAAAAAAAAAGAGTGAACCAGGCCTCCCTTGTGGTGCAGGGGTTAAAGTCAGCTGTCACCAGCCACTGCAGCATGAGTTCAGTGAGAGCTGCCCCACATGGCTCAGTGGATCTCTCCTGTCTCCCCAGCTGTTCCCCTCAGTAGATCTGCCTGTTCTGCTCCCCACTCTGTCTCTGATGAATCTTCTCAAACCCCACACTTCTGGCCTAGACCCCAGTTCTTTTTTTTTTTTAAAGATTTATTTATTCATGCATACAAGCTGGGGTGTAGGCCAGAGGTGTGGAGTGGTGAGAGGATTCACCAGAGACAGAGCGGGGAGCAGAACAGACAGGTCAACCGAAATATATTGCTGAGGGGAGCAGCGGGCGAGACAGGAGAGGTCTTCTGCACCATGTGGGAATCTCCTTGGCCAGGTATCAAACTCATTCTACAGTGGCCCCCAAACAGTTTCACAGTGCTGTGCCCAACCTGTTGCGCCACAAGGGAGGCCTTAGACCCCAGTTCTTATATGCATAAATAAAATAAATCTTTATAAAAATAAAAGAGTGAACCTGGGATGTCTGATCCAGTGGAAGCCTTCAATTGGGTTGGGTAGACAGGAAAAAGACTTCCAACTTCCCTTGCTCCTGTTCTGGGAGGTCTGGTCCTTCTCTGATCCAGGTGGTAAGGAGATTGTCAAACTCTTCACTCACCAGCCTTTTTGTCTTATAGCTGCGGGCGCCTACCTGCCCCCACTGCAGCAGGTGTTCCAAGCACCCCGTCGACCTGGCATTGGCACTGTGGGAAAACCAATCAAGCTCCTGGCCAATTACTTTGAAGTGGACATCCCTAAGATTGACGTCTACCACTACGAGGTGGATATCAAACCAGATAAGTGTCCTCGCAGAGTTAACAGGTAAGTGATGCACATTTATGCCCCCAAGTCCAGGAGTCTTCACTTTATGGAATTTCAACCTTAAAAGCGAATCCAGAGAGGTAAAAGAAAAGCTAGTACAGGATTGTGTCACCAAATTCAAGAAAGTGTTTGAGGAGGAGATCCCAGGAAAGCTAACTGTTGGAAAATGTCTTTGGATTTGGCTGTTAGGAGATAATTGGGACCTTTTGTCAGATTAGTTTCCATAGATTACTTGAGCCGGTAATCTAATTACAGTGAATTAAGGAATAAGTGGAAGGTAATATGGTAGGGATAGTGAGAACAGTCAATTTCATAAAACTTGACTGTGAAGCACTAGGAGAGAAGGGAATATATTGCCTAGAGAAGATTAGGATTCAGGTACAGTTCTTGGCACATTTTAATCTTCATTGAAATGAATTAATGAAAAGTTTTTAAAAGAATGAGAAATAGGTTATGTTTAAACTGAAAAGAAAGGGCTAGTGGATGAGTTAAGGGACAGGGCAGAGAAGAGAGAAATGAGTGCAGTGCCCTTACGGAGGGAAGAGGACATTACAGGATACACAGTGGGTGTGATTAACTTTAGAAGGAAGAAGCAACATTTCTTTTAAAAGTTAATTTATTTGAAAACTATATATGCGCAATGTAAAAAAACAATTACAAAAGAATGGCAGTGAAAAATGTCTTCTATTACCCTGGTCTCTGGTTCCCTGATCTTTTTCCCAATAGTCATTCATTGTTACCATCCTTGAATATTTGTCCAGATATTTTCTATGCATGTGCAAGCATATATGTATATAGGATCTTTTTTTTAATGCACAGAATATAGAATCTTATATACTTTGTTCTACACCTTATCTTTTTTTAAATTATTTTGCATACAAAAACTGGGGCACATGCCAGAGTTGTGGGCATGAGAGGATTCACCAGAAAAGTTCAGAAGCAGAACAGGGAGATCCACTAAAATACACTGCTGAGGGGAGCAGTGGGAGAGACAGGAGAGGTCTGCTCATTGTTACCATCCTTGAATATTTGTCCAGATATTTTCTATGCATGTGCAAGCATATATGTATATAGGATCTTTTTTTTAATGCACAGAATATAGAATCCTATATACTTTGTTCTACACCTTATCTTTTTTTAAATTATTTTTCATACAAAAACTGGGGCACATGCCAGAGTTGTGGGCATGAGAGGATTCACCAGAAAAGGTCAGAAGCAGAACAGGGAGATCCACTAAAATACACTGCTGAGGGGAGCAGTGGGAGAGACAGGAGAGGTCTGCTGTACCATGTGGGTTAGCTCCCTGGCCAGGAATCAAACTCAGGCCATTGGGTGATAGTGCTGAGACTTAACCCTTGGGTTACCAGGGAGGGCCTACACTTTATCTTTTTCCATCAAATGACATATTTTAAGAAATAATACATATGGGTGTATATATATATATTTATTTTATCCTTTTGCATAGCAAAGATGTACTATTATTTAATAAATCTATTGAGGAATATTTAGATTGAGTCCAAACTTTGCTACAAAATGAAACTATTAAATATCATTAAATATAGATACATTTTTATATTCAAATATGACTGTATCTGAGGGTAAATTCCTAGGAGTATAGCTGGCACAATACATTAAAGAAGTTCATATTGCTAGATTAAGAGAAAAAAAAATTGTGCCAGTCTGTATTCCCACCAGCAAACTATCAGAGTATCTTTTCCCCATATCAGCACCAGTCCAGCATATTGGGTTTTTTGATCTTTGGCATTATGATAAATAGAAAATTATATCTTGGTCTAATTTTAAATTGTATTTCTATATGTTTAAATTTTATGTATGGAAAGGATATTTCATGTATGAGAGGAAAGAAAGAGGAAAAGAGGCATATAGGTGTAAATATGTTTGTGTTTCTGGGAACTGAGGGTAACCTTGTCTACTCTTTCCAGAGTTATTACAGTTGCTTTTTAATAGGATGTAGAAGTGGGTTTTGAAGTTAGGGGGAATTAGAGGATATTTGACAGTCTGTGAGGGATGGACATAATCAGTGACATGAAGAAGACTGTTGGGTAGCACTAAAGCCTAACTGGGATTAAAACCATGTATGTTGCTTCCAACATACATTTTTTTTTTAAAGATTTGCTTATTTATGCAGATAAGAACTGGGGTGTAGGCCAGAGGTGTGGGGAGCAGTGAAAAGATTCACCAGAGGCAGGAGAGGTCTGCTGCACCATGTGGGAAGCTCCCTGGCTGGGGATTGAACTCGTGCTGCACTGGCTGTGGATAGCTTCATAGTGCCAAGACTTAACCCGTTGTGCCACCAGGGAAGCCTCCCAACATACATTTCGACTTTTTATCCAGTGGTAGTCAAGAGGTTTGGTTTAGAAGGTGAAGAGGTTATATAGTTGAATACACTGGGATTTTGGAGGGGTAGGTGGGCACTCTGAAATCTAGGAGGACAGGAAGTGAAATCAAGGGAAAGATGATAATGGAGAGAAAACAGGGTGGTGGAACTAGAACTTGAAAGAGATGGAAGAAATAAAGTTCCATAATTTGTTCCTATTCCAATTCATGTATCTTTCCCATCTGTCTTTTCTGTGTATTATCTTGGGGGTTGGAACAGCATGGATTCTGTTCCTGATTCTGAATAGAATCTGGGATTAAGCCTTTCTCTCCTTATATTCCTCCTCTGCTTAGAAGGCACACACATAGCACTCTTCGGGGTCCTTTATTTTATTTTATTTATTTTTTTAAAGATTTATTTATTTATGCATAATGCTGGGGTACAGGCCAGAGGTGTGGGCGGCAAGAGGGTTCACCAGACAGAGTGGGGAGCAGAACAGGCAGATCGACTGAAGTACACCGCTGAGGGGAGCAGCAGGCTAGGCAGGAGAGGTCTGCCGTGCCAGGTGGGAATCTCCCCGGCGGGTGTTGAACTCCCGTCGCCGCTGTGGACAGCTCCACAGTGCAGCACTTAACCGCTGCGCCACCAGGGAGGCCCTCTTTGGGGTCCTTTAAAACCTTGATGATCTGAGGACCAGAAGCACTACTCTAGAACATGTTAGAGATGTAGAACTTCAGGCTTTGCTTTAAACCTTCTGAATAAGAATTTGCTTTTTGATAAAGTCTCCAGGTGGTTCATATGAATGTTGAAGTTTGAGAAGCACTGTTAGAGAGTAGATAAGATTGAGTGGTGACAAGGAGAGAATGTAGTAGGTGGGACATTGCCTGGACTTTGAATTACTTCCAAAAACTTGAAGTGGTAGTCTCTCAGATTCCACAGGCCACTCTTATCCCCTATAGGGAAGTGGTGGAATACATGGTCCAGCATTTCAAGCCTCAGATCTTTGGTGATCGCAAGCCCGTGTATGATGGAAAGAAGAACATTTACACTGTTACAGCACTGCCCATTGGAAATGAACGGGTAAGGTTTGGAGTCAGTCTAGTTCTGCATCGGGTCTGGGTGGGACAGAGCTCATGTAAGCTGCCTGGAGTCTGGCAGTCTAGATATTCCTTTCATCTTTTGTGCCAAGAAGGTGTTTTAGAGCGAGAAATGGGTAGGTGTTGATGTTTATTTAACTTACTGTATGTCTGTCTCTGTCCCAGAGAGTAGAAGTAAAATCGATGTCCTATTAGATGTGATTAGAGGGACAGAAGTACCGAGCCAAGGTGACTGGTGACAGAGAGGCTGTATTTACTCTTAAGTCTTCATTGTAAGCCCCCTAGCTTAAGAGTAGATTCTTGGCAAATTCATGGGGTAGGGTACAGTTGGGGCAGGGCAGGGATTTGTTGGACTGTGGGAAAGCATTTGTAATCCTTCATCCCTTTCTCTCTTGAAGGTTGACTTTGAGGTGACGATCCCTGGGGAAGGGAAGGATCGAATCTTCAAGGTCTCCATCAAGTGGCTAGCCATAGTGAGCTGGCGCATGCTGCATGAGGCCCTGGTCAGTGGCCAGATCCCTGTTCCCCTGGAATCTGTACAAGCCCTGGATGTGGCTATGAGGCATCTGGCATCCATGAGGTACTGGGTGTAGTTAGTATCTGGGCTACTAGTGGTGACAAACTGCTATGGGGGGAGGAGGGAAATGAGTATATGTTAAGGTCCCACTGGATACCTTTCAAATAAACAGTTCTTTAAAACTCTACCATATGCCAGGCAAGTGTGCATATACATTTAGATGGTTTAAAGCCTTGGCCCTGTCCCTTTTAGATATCTTTGGACCTCACCCCATCTGTCCCAGCAGGGCAGAGAAAGGGTAAAGATTTGCACAAGGTCAGTCACCCAATAAAGGATCAGAGCTGGAATTAAAGCCCCGGTGTCCTGCCTTCCAGGCCAGGGCTCCTCCGTGCCCAGGATGCCTCACAGGGTGGGGGCCTGTGCCCGAGGGACCAGTTCTCTGCCTGTCCCTGCCAGGTACACCCCCGTGGGCCGCTCCTTCTTCTCACCGCCTGAGGGCTACTACCACCCGCTGGGGGGTGGGCGCGAGGTCTGGTTCGGCTTTCACCAGTCTGTGCGCCCTGCCATGTGGAAGATGATGCTCAACATTGATGGTGAGTGGGGAGAGCTATGGAGCCAGGGGCACCCTGAATCCAGTGACCATACTCCCAGCCTCATCCCTCCCAGCTCTGCAACCACAGTCCTAGTCTAATTCCTATAGCCCTGGGACCCTCCCCCACCCTATTACCCTATAAGGAAGAGGGTGTAAAGAGCAGTGCCTCCATATATTTTGAAAGATAACACCTGTACTGAACTATACCTACCCTGTCCCCACAGTCTCAGCTACTGCCTTCTACAAGGCGCAGCCGGTGATTGAGTTCATGTGTGAGGTACTGGACATCAGGAACATAGATGAGCAGCCCAAACCCCTCACGGACTCTCAGCGTGTGCGCTTCACCAAGGAGATCAAGGGTGAGGAAGCAGCCAGGCAGGGAATGAAGCAGTGTTTCAAAGGAAATCCTCTTGGGTTATGTTCAGGGGAGAGACCAAGCCTGGGCACATAAGCAGTCTTTGGTACAACCCTGACAAACTATATGTGTATCCAGGCCTGAAAGTGGAAGTAACCCACTGTGGACAGATGAAGAGGAAATATCGAGTGTGTAATGTTACTCGCCGCCCTGCTAGCCATCAGACGTAAGTTGGAAGGGCTGTTAAGTCATGCTAGAGGATTAATATTTCAACCCTACCCTAAAAATGAGCCTTGGGCTGACTGTGTTTTCAAAGATTAGCTGTAGGAATTTGGTATCCTTCCCCAACCTTCTCAGATTCATTGGTACTCTTACTATTTTTCCCTTCGTGGTCTCTACTTTTCTTCCTTAGGCCTTTACTATAGAGCAGGTGTCTCGGAAGATTCCTGACTCCTGTTTTGGTTCTGTAAATGTTAGAATCTCTTGCCTGCTTCCCTATGAGTGGCAATGCTCAAAAAGACAAGAGGGGTAAAGTCAAGCCCGGGACATCCCATGGTTGTAGGTCTAGAGAATTGGGATTCAATACTGAGCTGTGACACCTCCTTCCACCTCCCCCCCCAAACAGGTTTCCCTTGCAGTTGGAGAGTGGACAGACTGTGGAGTGCACAGTGGCACAGTATTTCAAGCAGAAATATAACCTTCAGCTCAAGTATCCCCACCTGCCCTGCCTGCAGGTTGGCCAGGAACAAAAGCATACCTACCTACCCTTAGAGGTAAGACTGCCAAGTTATGACTGGACTGGGGAATTGTACCTGTATACTCATCATCAGAGGCCTGTTCTTCCATTCATAGTCTTTAGTCCCATTTTGAAGTTTGGGGAAAATTGACATTCTGAGAATTATGAGATCATTCTGTGAAATATAGGCCTCTTTCTTACTTGTTCTTTCTTTCTACTCCATCCTGCTCTCATGTTCTTGCATGACTGCCAGGTAGATGCAAAAGCTGTATTTACTATTTAATTAAAGTAATTAGTTTGTTCAGGACAGAGATTTCAGATACCCATACTCAGGTCCTCTTAATTTATCTCTCCCTGCTGTCTGGAACTCAGGATCCTAAATGGCTTAGAGATACAAATATACCTTATTTTACAGAAAAAGGAGATAATTGTTATCTATAATAAGAACTAATTTCCCCAACTACCAATGTGTTCCTTTTGAGAAAGTTTCAGTCACAAGATATGTCATATTTTTATACTTTTAAATCCTACAGTTAAAGTAATGCTATTTAAGCCATAGAATACAAATACAGAGTTACTGGGCTGTATTTAGGTTGGTATGTACTAGCCAAAATGTCTGATGAGAAGCTACTGCTGACTGCTTCATTGTCCAGTCTAGTGCTGTGGTCAGCAGTGTGATCCGTAGACCAATAGTATTAGTACTGCCTAGAGCTTGTTTGAAATGCAGAATATCAGATTCCACCTAAACTGACTTAATCAGAATGACTTTTAACAGAATTCAAAGGGAATTCTTAGGAACTTTAAAGTTTAAGATGTACCTACCCTAGGCTGCCCTTTTACTTTGTTCCAGCAGTAGGAGTCAGAGAAGTGGGAACAAAGCTCAAGCCTTCTTGAAGCCAATCAGGTTTTATAACTAACCAGAGGGCATTAGGGTGAAGGGAAAAGAGATCATAAAACCCAAGAATGCTATACTTAGAGTTACAGAACTTACAGAAAGTGGTGTGAAGGTTTAGACAATTTTAAGGAACAATCCTAGCTACAGAGATAGGCTGTAGATTGTATCTTCTGCAAACGGAGCTTTGTTAGAAAATCCATGTTACTTCTGTTTAAATGATAGTTTTCAAGCGGAATAAATTATGTGATGATTAATATCTTGATTTTTACTATTGTTTATTTAACATTTATTGAGCTCCCACTATGTGTCAGATACTCTTTTAGGTACCAGGAATGGAGCTTACATTCAAGAAAGGGGAGATAGGCAATAAATTGATAAAAGAAGTAAAATAATTTCAGATGGTGGTAAGCATTATAAGAAAAATAAAAAGGTTAAGGTATAGAAGTAAAGGTGGAGTGCTAGTTTAATTATTGTGGTCAGGGAATGTTTATTTTAGGAGGCATTTGGGTGCCTTCTAATTATGAGATAGAGTCAATCTTGTAACACTTGAGGGAGCCTTCCAGGTAGGTGGTAAATAGCAAGTATATAGTATAGACTCAAAGCAGCGGAAAGCTTGGATTTTTTTGAGAGATAAACAGAAGGCCATAATGACTGACATGTGGTGTATGAGGGGAAAAGTAGTAGTGATGATTCTGGAAAGAAGGGCAGGATCAAATTTTGCCTGTTATAGCTTTGATATTCTGTTTTAGAATATCTTTATTCACATACCATAAAATTCACTCTCTTAAAATGTACAGTTCACTGGTTTTTGGTATATTCACAGAGTTGTACAACCATCACTACTACCTGATTCTAAAACATTTTCATCACCCTCAAAAGAAAGTTCATACCTATTAGTTACTTACCATTCCTGCCTTCTGCCCTCCACCAGACTCTAGTAACCACTAATTTACTTTTGACTCTTTGGATCTGTCTGTTCTGGACATTTCCTATAAATGGAATTATATAACATGACCTTTTTTACTGGCCTATTTCACTTAGCATAGTGCCTTCAAGATTCATCTTATGTTGTAGCCCGTGTCAGAATTTCCTTCCTGTTTAAGGCAGAGTGTATTCTTTTGTGTTTATTTATCACATTTTGTTTAGTCAGTCATCCATTCATTGATGGACACTTGAATTGTTTCCACTTTTAAACTGTTATGAATAATGCTGCTATGAACAGAGGTGTACAAACATTTATTCTAGTTCCTGCTTCTACTTCTTCTGAATACATACTGAGAAGTGGAATTACTGGGTCATGTGGTAATTTTGTTTAATTTTTTGAGATATCACCATGCTTTTTCCACAGTGGCTATACCAATTTTACATTCCTACCAGCAGTGTACACTACTTTTTAGTTTTTTTCCTAGTATTGATTCTGTAGCTGAAATCATCTGTAGAGAGTGCTGCAATTTTAATCTTTAAGAGAACAACTTCAAATTTCAGCAATTTTGGATTTTCATTAGGTGAATTACCTAATTTGTGTGTTCTTTGGGATGTGGAGTTTAAGGCAGGTGACCTTGACCTGGTTTTCTCTACCATTGTTCAGCATAAACCCTGGAAATTAGGAAGAGAACCAGTACCTACAGAATGTTGGCCCTAGGGGAGCAAGTTTACATTTCTAATTTCTCACAATAGCCTCTTGAGATCGTGAACATTTTTCCCTATGATTGAAATTAAATAAGCAGTATCAGAATGGTCAAGGTTAACATTACCTCGAAATGGCAGAACTGGGTTTCACACTCAAGTCTTCTGAACCTACTGACTCTACTCTGCCAAATGGCTTCATATTCATGTCAATATAGTATTTTGGGAAATGAAAGTGTTGTATAATCACTTTTCTGATCTCTTTAGTTCTTTCGACCCAAAACAGAGGAACCAAATGGCAGGGTGTTCCTCAAACCAGCAGAGGACACTGTCAGCCAGTAGGCATTGATTTTTGTAGATCGGGGCTCAGTGACCATCTGTAGAGGGGCTTAAGAGTTAAGAACCTTCCCTGATCTCCTGGTAGGTTGCAGGGTGAAGCAACTGACTGCTTGCCACCATTGGAGAGCTGCCAACTATCTTAGGAATCTGGTTTGTATATAATAAGTTATTTAGTATTCAGAGAGCTCTGTAAAGGTCCTATGATAATTGTAGTTTTATTCTACAATTTATTGAGTGTTAACTGTGTTCCAGAACTTACTCAGTTTTTTATAAGTGCTTTATTTATTTAATCTCCAGAAAACCCTATGAGATTGTTGTTATTCTCTTCCATTTAGCACACAAGACCTGATCCCTCTCTCTAGATCCTAAGCTCTTAATCATAAAATGGCTACTACATTTTCTTTTGTATTGCACATGGATATTTGGTGACTTAACTATGCACAAGGAAGTATGTATTCCACTTCCCAGGATTGATAGCCAAGTTCTCTTCCCTTACTCCTGCGGTCTGGTTACTGGGTGAACTGGTAACCTATCTTTGTTTCCTCAGGTCTGTAACATTGTCGCTGGGCAGCGCTGCATTAAGAAGCTGACTGATAACCAGACTTCAACCATGATAAAGGCTACTGCTAGATCGGCCCCAGACAGACAGGAGGAGATCAGCCGCCTGGTCAGTGAGGCTGCTGAGAAATGTATACTTGGTTGCTCAGTTATTGGGGTCCCTGGTAGCATAGATGCTTTTCTGCCTGACAGTACCCTTGGGAGAACACAAGTCTAGATTTGTTGCCTGACATTCCATGATGCTCTTGATTCTTGACCCTGTAGCCACTTTGCGTTCCATTTCTACATTATTTCCCTGTGTTATCCATTCCCATTTACCACATCTTATACTCTCTGCCCTTTCCCCTGCCCTCCCCACACTTTTTAGGACTCTTCTTGACCTGCCCTAGCTTCCTTTCAGGGCTTTCTCCTTGTGACCAGAGGGTAAACAGTACTGCCAAGCTCTTGCTATCCTGAGATCCCCTTCTTTTGTTTTCCAGATGAAGAACGCCAGCTATAACCTGGATCCCTACATCCAGGAGTTTGGGATCAAAGTGAAGGATGACATGACGGAGGTGACAGGGCGAGTGCTGCCGGCGCCCATCTTGCAGTACGGCGGCCGGGTGAGCAGGGTCAGGGCCAGACAACATCTCTGGGGCATATGGGGGGAAGGTTGGGTTGGAAAGCCAGGGGCTTTGGCTCCCCTATTCACCTGGCTCTGTTGAGGCTCACCTGGGCGCCCCCTCTGCCTATCCCCAGAACCGGGCCATTGCTACACCCAATCAGGGTGTCTGGGACATGCGGGGCAAACAGTTCTACAATGGAATTGAGATCAAAGTCTGGGCCATCGCCTGCTTCGCACCCCAAAAACAGTGTCGAGAAGAGGTGCTCAAGTAAGGAGGGTTGGGTATGTGGGCAGAAGGGTGGGAAGGACCCCAGCGCTTCCTAGCTTTCCCTTCCCTCAAGGGCCCAAGGTCTGATTTTTAGTCTCTTCTTTCTGAACCGTGACTCTTCCTTCCGGTGCTATCTAACTTAAATTTCTGCCTGCTCCTTTTCTGTACACCTGTGGTCAGGATTCTTGATAAGGAGCCACAGCTATGTCAGAAATGATGATTTTAGGGCATGAATTTCCTAAGGGAAGCCTGAATTATTTCATTCTTTTAATTGGTAGTAAATAATACTAGTGAGGACTATGATGATTATGCCAACATTGTACCTAATTCTTTGATTTTGTCTTTATAGGGAATAGGTAATTCACTTTTTAGCAGATTGAGGCTCAAAAAGGTAAAAAGTAACTTGTATTTGGTTTCCATATCAAGAAAGTGATAGAGTTAGGATAAATCAGATCTGAGACTTCAAAGCTTATATTCCTAATTGGAAAACAAAAAAGGAGCAGCTTGTTCAGCTGATTCTTTGAGTTGTCCTCTCCTGTGCACAGAATTTGTTCAGTCAGGACCAAGTGACCTGAATCAGGTGAATATGAGGCCTCTGAGTCTCGTGTGGCTGAGGGCTGGGAGTAGATATCAGCTATGAAGAAAACATTAAGAGCCCAATGGTTTAAAGGAAAAGGTTAGGGGAATGATGGTCTTGAGTGAGTAAATGAAAAAATTACTGACCCTTTCTCTGCTATCTTTTTTCTTTTCTTTCTTTCTTTTTTTTTAAATTTTTTTAGGAAAGACAACTTTATTAAGATATTTCAAATATCACAAAATTCACTCCTTTAAAGTATACTGTTGGTAGATCCTGCAGTCTTCTAAACTGGTTTCTTATTATTCTCTCTGGGTTTTAAGGGGAGTCAGTGACTCTGGAGCTAACCCTTTTAGATAGTGATGAGGATAATAAAAGATGTGTACCCTGCTGGGTTCAACTGACCTTGGATTGTTTATTTATTTATTTTTATTGAGGTATTGGTTTACATTGTTGTTTATGTATTACAAGTACAGGATCTACCCCCTCAGGTGGTGTTACCATATTGTATCCATTACCATGACATCCATAGTCTACCACCATAGTCCATTCTCCCCTCTCCATCTTGCTGTTGCCCCTCCCCTTCCCTGGCCTTTGGGTTTTTATAAGAATTAGTTACGGGGCCTCCCTGATGGTGCAACGGGTTAAGGTAGCACTATGAAGCTATCTGCAGCCGCTGTAGCATGAGTTCGATCCCCAGCCAGGGAGCTTCCCACATAGCACAGCAGATCTCTCCTCTCTCACCCTCTGCTCCCCTCAGCAGTGTTTCAGTCAGTCTGCCTGTTCTACTCCCCACTCTGTCCCTGGTGAATCCTCTTACCACCCCATACATCTGGCCTACACCCAGCTTGTATGCATAAATAAATAAATCTTTAAAAAAAAAACAAGAATTAGTTACAGCTGCCACAGGGGGACTGGCTGCCTTGCACCCTCCCCTTCTTCCCTGTCCCCTCAGGTATATAACTACCACCTTTACAATTAGTTTCTCTTAAATGTGTTCCTCTTTTCCCTTTTCTTGTGTTCTTAGAATATTAGCCCTACTTAGTCGAGGCTGCTCCTACTCTTGGCCTAGCATTTGTTTCACCTTGTTGGTAGCTCTATTCACTATGTGCTTTTCTCTTATCCCATATCCACTTCTTATGTGAAACAGTCCATTGTTTTGGATATTTTAGGGCATAGAAACTGATAAACCTCGAATCTCAGAATTGGAAGGAGTCAGTTCTTCAGACATCCTTAGATTACAGGGGCTAAGTGTGTGACTTATGCACCTGGATCAGTGGATGTGTCATTCTGAGCTAAAGATTAAGATTTGGGAGTCTTTAACTATGGCAGTGGATAAGCTTGTCCAGAGAGAATATGCATAGTGGACAGAGGCTGAAAATAGAACTAGGAAAAACTGGACAAGAAATAGACCAACATTCCTAAGTGTGTATTAGGGGATGGCGTCCAGAACACAGAAAAAGACATCCTTCCCACTGCGACGGGAGAGAAGAGATGGAAGTTGTGGAGGTGGAGAGGTTGGTAATTGGGGATGGATAAGGTTCTACAGTCAATCTTCAGAAGTTTTCTTCTGGCTAAAGGGACCCCGTTCCTTCAGCTATATATTTTTTTAGCACAAGATTTTATGACCCTCCCCATCAGAGACTTCTCTCAAAATGTTTATGGTCCTCAGCACTGAACACAATATTCCAAGTGTGATCTAGTACTAGAAAGAAGATTGGGAATACTACTTTCCTTGAAGCAGAGGCCCATTAGTGGAATCTCGTAACATGTTGACTTTTTAAGTAGTTGTCCTGTAGTTATATACAAGGTAGAGAATTGGAAGAAGTATTCTTAGTAATCTATCAGACCTCTGACTCTTATTTACGTGAAACAATAGTTAGATTGTATCTTTTATTTAGCATTTATTTTTAAATTAAAAACACATAGTGTAATAAAGCAAGCATCCATGTATTCATCATCCAAAAATTTTGTCATACTTATTTTATCCTCTTTTAAAAAATAAGTATTACAGATAGATTTAGTGTTCCTTTATATCCTCTATTCTAGTCCCATCCTTCCTTTCTGATGCAGCTTGTGTCATGAATTATTATAACATTCCTATGCAATTTATATTTTTATATAACTATAAATTATTTAAAATTTCACATAACAGTATCATACCATATTTATCTGTGTGGTTTTTTTCACTGTGAAAATTTTTCTCACTACTTAGGTTTTTATAATCTCATGTTGATATCTATAAGCTATACAATAACATCCCTTAAATAATTGCTTTCATCCTTTAATTGTACTTTTAATTTAAATGTAGGATTTTCACAAATTAAATTTCCTACTGCTCATTCAGTCTATTATATTTATGTAGCTTGATTTTTAAAAAATCTGTTGCATGGGTATCTTCTCTTTCAACTTTGTCTTCCATTCACAGGGTGTAAAGCTCTAAAGCCAAAGGAAAGAAACTTATTTAGTTGTTCACTCTCAGCCTTCAAAGCACCAGTATGAGAAGAGGGAGCTCAGTTTTACTGAGCATCCACTGTGCTCTAGTCACTGTTCAAACCTTATTTATTACACTTTCAGCAAAGAGACCTTCCTCTTGAGCACTTGCCTATTGCCATGGACTTTTGACAGAGCACAGGAATCAGCTGCTTGAGTGGGACATGGTCGAGACCATGAGAATTCCCACAGGTCCCTTTCTCAGGTTCTCTCAACTCTCTGTACCATTGAGCACTTAGCATACTCTGTCGTGTCCTGTTCAACTATAAATGTGTTTTTTACACTGGCTGTGATCATGTCTAATTCATCCTAGAATCTCTCAGTGCCTGTTACAGCGTTAGGCACCTAAAGATAGAGGCATTTGGTTAGATATTAAACTGAAACTTACTGCCACCTGTCATGACCATACTTATCCTGCAGGAACTTCACAGACCAGCTGCGGAAGATTTCCAAGGATGCAGGGATGCCCATCCAGGGTCAGCCTTGCTTCTGCAAATACGCGCAGGGGGCAGACAGCGTGGAGCCCATGTTCCGGCATCTCAAGAACACCTACTCAGGGCTGCAGCTCATTATTGTCATCCTACCAGGGAAGACACCAGTGTATGGTACAGTTCTCTTGGAACAGTAATAACAATAAGACTTCTCAGGGTAGCTCCCTGGAAGCTCCTAGGGAGGACTCCATGGATTCTTTTAGCCAGAGCTATTCCTGAATATCAGTGCTCCTGCTATAGGAGAAATAGCAGCCTCTGTGAGCCATTGAATCTTACCAGATTCTGCTTACCTGCTCACACTCCCTCCCCATACCATTTACTGGGGTCCTCTGTGTGTTGGTCTTTATGCCAGGCTAAGTTGAGCTATATGTACGTGTGGGTTTGTCCAGATTCCAATCCTTAGGAGTGTGCTGTCTGTTAGAACATTGTCCAGCACACCCAAGCACAATTTGTGTTGGTTTTATTAGTGTTCTGTTTCCTGGAAATAAATGACTCAGGCTTTTTGAGAAGTTTTCTCTCTCCCTCTTTTCTTTAAAAATAGGAATGATTATTTACATTTCTGGCTTAGTACATTTCTCTTATTCCATTTTCCCTCTCCACCTCTCCTGTTTCTAAGGAAGAGGGGCCCCTTCTTTTAATTTGCTTAATCCATGTGTTTTCTTGTCTCCCAAACCAATCTGCTGTTTTTGGAGCTTCATACCCTTTAACCCTCAAACATCTTCAGATTCCCCTTCTTTGAACATACTACCACAATTATACCATCTCCTGTAACTTTTGCCTTCCTGTTTTCTTATTTTTCATCATTAAACTTTCTGAGTAAGTTCTGCACATTCACTACATGCATTTCCTCTCCAGCCACTTATTCCTTCACCTCTTTCATCTGTCTGCTTCTGCCTTTATCCTAAACCTCTCCTCTGCAGAGGGTCACCAGTGACTGTTTGCAGTTTTTCTCTTCCTTTGATTTCTTGATACTTTCTCCTCTTTCTCCTTATTTTTGTCATTACCAGGAATATCTGTTACTCTCCAGCTTTCTGTACTCTGCCCTCTTTCTATCTTTACATTTTGGTGAAATTTTCCTCCACTTCAGTTCTTCAGTCATCATCTACTGTTTTATGTTGCAGTGTGTTATTAAATCTTGATCCAACCCTTTACCTCTCTGCAGCTCCCATTTGTCCCTTTTCCCTCTCTTTTTTTCTACAAGAGTTTACTGATCTGTGTGTGAAACACTGTGCTAGGTCCTAAATACTTGAGTAAATAAAACATGTAGTCTCTTCCCTTAAAAAGTGTTTTGGTGGATAGTTTATTTAGTAGTTTATCTTTTCTTTTAGTAAGCCCTTCTCTTCTTTCTTCTGTGTTTGTCATCACAGTGGTTTCTGAGTAGCTTTATCTACCCACCCACATTTCTCAACTTAGTTCTGTATTTCTTCTTAAGTCCTTCTCGAATACATTGCTGACTTAGACTTTTTGTGATTGTGTTCCAAAAAAACTTCATTTGTCCCCATTCATAAAATAAAGTTTCTCATGGCTCTGATCTTTGTTTACCCTCTTCAACTTTAACTTGCTTTGTTTTCTTTGCTACATATATTGTGACAAAGTATATGTGTGCCACAGATGCTCTGACTTGGTCTAGAATTAGTACTGTATTTCAGTCCTAACTATGCCAGCACATTATCTTTTTGAACTAATCTTTCTGAACTTAATGTATTTGTCATATTAAAAGTTATATCTAACAGCAGTGCCTGGCACATGGTAGATCTCTAAATGCTCATTTCTTGTCTGTTTTTTCCAGTCTCTGGTTTTGCTCACATCATTTGCTTTTGCCTAGATGATCTAAGTATTCTTATCCCCCACCTTGCCATCAAAATTCTCTCTTTCCTTCAAGTCCTAGTTTAAAGTTCTTACTTTTTAAAGTCTTTCATGCCACGTTGAGTATAAACTCATCTCTTTCTGGATTCCTGTAGAAGTTTTATCAGGATGCTGATCAGTTGCTGTCTTGCTTGTTGTTATTTTGAGGATGGAATAGATCTGATTCTACTCTGAAATAATCTTCCCTCTGTAAATGTATGCCTAAAGTGTAATCTTTTACTGACATGATAAGCAGTAATTTTTCTGCAGGGAAGTATGTTGCTCTCTAACCATGTCCCTCTTGGACCTTAAATTGATGGCCTTTAGATAGGAAATAAGGATGCTTTTTAGAACTCCCTTGAATATTAATTCATGTTTCAGTTTCCCCCCATTAAAGGAAGACTCCAGTGTTTTGGCTTGCCGGGGAAGTATAGTACAGCATGCTTGAGGAAGGCCATGCTTACTCTGAGAATTTTCCTTTTCCTTAATTTAATAATGTTACTCTTCTCTTCAGTCTCATACCTTCATTAAAATCCTTACTTGGACAGTAGGGCCATCTGCCTAGGAATTAAGGCTGCAGATTAAGAGGAGCAGTTAAATTTTTCTAAAGGACTTTCCTCCTTCCTGGGAGGGCAAGTGAGTGGATTTCTCCCCGTGATAGTCAAAGCAAGGTCAAGATGGTGGTGTGGTTGCTGTTAAAGAATAGAAGGCTCATATCACGTTTGCCTAATTCTGATGTAGCCCCAGTTCTCATCCTGTTTTTAGTATCTTCAACTCCTTCTCCACTAATTGATACTATCTTTTTTAATGTAAACTTTTTATTAAAGTGTAATATACACATCAAAATCTTATGAAATTTCAATCAGTGAAATTTCATAGTGTCATGGCAGTGTAATAAAGCCCGGTTCTGGTAGCAGAACATTACCACAACCCAGGACTACCGGTCACTACAACTCCCCTCCCTATCAGTGGTAACCGTTATTCTGATTTCTGACACCAGATTATTAGTTTCACCTGTCTTTGAATTTTATATAAATGGCATCATTTTGAAATTCATCCATGTTTGTGAAGTTGTAGTTTGTTATTTTTTTCCATCATATGAATATAGCACAACTTACATATATATTATTCATCTTATTAGTAGACATAGTTGGTTATTTCCAGTTTTGGCTATTATAAATTTCAGTGAACATTATTATACATGTCCTGTACATAAGTACATATATAACCATTTCTATTGGGTGTATATCTAGGAGGGATTTTAATTGTATCAATTTATACTTCTACATCCAGTGTATGAGAATTCTATAGATACTTCCTCATCAAACTTGATATTGTCTTTCATCTTAGCCATTCTTACGGGTTTTTAATGATACTGTGTTCTGCTTTTGATTTCTGTAATGACTGAAAAGTTGAGTATCTTTTCATATGTCTATTAGGTATTTCATTAGCCTCTTTTGTAAAATGCCTTCTTAAGTCTTGTCTTGTTTGAATCATTTAATAACCTATTGATTTAGATGTTCTTCATAAAGCCTTTGTTGACTGTATATGTGTACTCTACGTATCTTTTCTCTCTTGGCTTGCCTTTTTACTTTCTTACTGGGGTTTGGTGAACAAAATTTAAAATCTTATGTGGTCTAGTTTATCAATACTTTTCCTTTATTCCTAGTATTTTCTGTGTCTTTTTTAGGGAATCTCAATGTCATAAGTATACTAGTCTATGGTTTATTTTAAAAAAAGGAAAACTTTAGTAAAAACTTTAATATTTAGTTTGTTTCTGCCAAAAATTGCTGTTTTCTCTGTCCTCTGGCAGTTATTCCTCCTCATGTGTAAAGCATGGAATCTCAGCCTCCTGCCTACATCTGAAAATGTACCCTGGGTAAAAGCAAAAGATAGTGCACCTTTGAGATTCTTTACCTTTCTGGACTTTCAGCTACTACAGTTCTTGTTGCCTCAGTTTGTCTCTGCTGCTTTAACAAAGGTGACTGCTTTATTTTATGTGGCTTTTCTGAATGTCTTCTGCAGGAGCACTGGATTACCACTAACTATTCCATCTCTCTTCGAAGTAAAATGACCCCTTACCTTTTTGAATTTGCTCAAGTCTCTGCTGTTGAAAGCACACAAACCTTCATTGAGCTCCTCTTTGGTATTTTCTTTCAACAAAACAGTTTTTGCCTGTATACATTAATTTTTTGTTTCTGTGTCACTAAATCCAAAGGACATTTCTAGTCCTCGTTGATCTCTTAGCAGTCTTTGACTTGTTGACCACTTACTTCTTCTTGAAACACTCTCCCAGCCCCCAGCATGCATGGTACAACAATGTCTTGATCTTCTTTCTACTTTGGATTTTCCTCCTTCACAGACTCATCTACTTATTCTACAAATATTGGGAGTTCCTCAAGATTCAGGTCTAAGTTCTCTTTCATTTTGTTCTCTTTGGTGATCTCATCAAGATCATGCCTCCAGTTAGTAATACCTAAACATGCCACTCATTTGCATCTCTGTTCCAAACTAGTAAACTTGGAAATTATCCATAAAATTATTTTCCCTTACTCATGTAATCTGTATTACTTAAATATTTCTTGAATCAAATTTTTTCTCTCCATCTTGACCACACCTTTCTTAATATAAGCTGTTCTCCTTATATGCTTCTTATTTCTTCTTTCGATAAGTCTAATGACCACAGTCTTTGTGTCACATCATAGTTCTTTGCTCTCCTTTTTAGTGATTGTGACGTTTTAGTTTCTCAAATATCTATTGCAGTTCCTATCAGAATGCATTTTTGCACTCCCTCTGCCTGAAATGCTTCTTCCCAAACTCTTCTAAATTCTTTTCTACCTTTAGATTTCAGTTCAATCATTACTTAAGAATCCTTTCCTAGCTCAGTTATTACCCCCCCTTATATGCTTTCAAAGTCCATGGAGTTTTATGTGGTAGCATGTATCATTGTACTTCTCATGATTTTAAAAAATTAGTTACTGTAAGAGTGATTGTTAGTGATAAATTAGCATTGTTAAAGTAAGGACCTTGTATATTTCTGGTCAATATAGTGTGTACTAGCACATCCTATACTGCCTGGTGTTAGGAGACATTCAGTAAATTTTTGTTGAAAGTGCTAATCACTTCTCTCCTGCTCATAGCTGAAGTGAAACGTGTTGGAGATACACTATTGGGAATGGCTACACAGTGTGTACAAGTGAAGAACGTGGTCAAGACTTCACCTCAGACTCTGTCCAACCTCTGCCTCAAGATCAATGTCAAACTTGGTGGCATTAACAACATCCTAGTCCCACACCAGCGGTATGAACACTGTTGTCCACTTGATATTGTCAGGCAAGGAACCCTGCTAGGGATTGATGAAAAGATAGAACCCTGACCAGGCAGAATCAGTTAGACACAAGGGAGAGAGGACCAGAGTGGGTGCTAATGGTACCAGCTAGGAAGGGAAGACCCAATTCCTCACCATTTGTTTTCTCTTTTTGTTCAGCTCTGCTGTCTTTCAACAGCCAGTGATATTCCTGGGAGCAGATGTTACACACCCCCCAGCAGGAGATGGGAAAAAACCTTCTATCACAGCAGTGAGTGATACTCTCCATCTTCCTCTTATGGTTTTGCTCTGAGCCCCCGAGACTGCACATGATTTCTCTCTCTCAGCCCTAACTGTTGATCTTTCATATCTTCTCCTTTCAGCTCATATGCCCATTAACCCTTGGTATCTTCATAAAGCTAGCTTTGTATGGTGTCTTTTTTTTTCTTCCCAGAGAGATCAATAAGAATGTAGGCTGTGGCCAAATCCTTGACCCCGTCCATCACTCTTGCTCTGTGTTCAAGTTTCTCTCTCCATGCCCACTTTTGAGATTGGGATTGCTAGAGCTCGTCTTTGAAATGCCCTTAAAGGGAGTTACTGAGTTGCTGGAACTGTCCTTTCCTCTTCCCCACCCCTACCCTGATCCACCTGCTAGGTTAGATGTCTTTCCAATTCCTTTCTTGACTTTTCCCTGCCCCCTGTCCCTTAGGGATTTTTTCCTACTTCCCTTTTCACAGTCCTCACATTTCTTAGGCAGACTGTTCTTATCACAGTAAATA
This sequence comes from Scalopus aquaticus, assembly GCA_004024925.1. NCBI lineage: Eukaryota > Metazoa > Chordata > Mammalia > Eulipotyphla > Talpidae > Scalopus > Scalopus aquaticus. The sequence continues at coordinate 35,704 of PVIJ01007631.1, forward strand.
CAGGGAAACCCTATATACAGTGCTTATCTCTAATTTCCTAGTGGCCATCCATCCTAGGCTCTGGCCACTATCCCCTTTGAAAATGATGTTACTTGCATCAACCACAAGAATAGTCATCACCATGGTTTCTGTGTAGATTAGCACATGAATTGAATAAAGGACAAATTTGTGACTAGTTAAGGTCACTCTTTGAGGGAGTAATGCTAAAATTTCACAAATCCATCTTTCAGGGGCAGGGAAATAAAAATTTTCATGTTCATGCTGTGGGCTAGGCCTTGTGCAAAGCATGTTATATGTATTGCCACAGTTCTGCAAACAGGTGGTGGTGTTACCTCTATTTGCAAAAAGAGAAGGGGGGGCGGTGGCAGGAAGATCAGATAAGCCAAGTAACTTTGTGTGTGTAATAGAACAGAGGTTGAAATGAGAGCTCATTGAATCCAAAGCCTTACTCATTCAATTGCATTCTTACTTGCTAAGAAATCTTTCCCCAGACTGACATTCTGACTATGGGAGGGTGGAAGAGCTGGGGACCAATTCTGCCTCTTTCATTGCAGGTGGTAGGCAGTATGGATGCCCACCCCAGCCGTTATTGTGCTACTGTGCGGGTACAGCGACCACGGCAGGAGATCATTGAAGACTTATCCTACATGGTGCGTGAGCTGCTCATCCAGTTCTACAAGTCAACCCGCTTCAAGCCTACCCGTATCATCTTCTACCGAGATGGGGTTCCTGAAGGTCAGCTCCCCCAGGTAGGGCCCACAGTAAGTGGAGAACACCTTCATGTTGAGGCCAGAGGGCCTAATGATAGCAGAGTACTGCTACTTACCTTTTCTCAGGTTGGCACTAGGAGGTGCTACTCTTGGGGTACTTTGCTAAATGGAGTAGGATTGGGACTAGGAACACAACTGAGAGGCAGAGTACACATGTGCCTATTTGCTAGTTGGTTCATGTTGAAGACTGACTCTTTATGCTAGTGGTTCTCAAATTTTAGCATGCATCAGGATCACTTGGAAGGGCTTATTAAAACATTGAACAGTGCCCTACCCTTAGAATTTTTAATTCATTGAGTCTAGGATGGGGCCCTGTAATTTGTAGTTCTGAAAAGCTCCTGGTTGATGCTGCTGTTCTATAGACCACATCTTTACATATCAGTGCTATTACCTGCCTTTGTAATGTTTCTCATATTCTTTCTTCCTGACAGGGCTTTATATTCTTTTAATTACTCTAGAATACTGAATTGGTCACCTTGATTGCCCTTAATAATAGAAATATAACTACCATTTATTGGGCACCTCTTATGTGTCATTAACTGTGTTAAACACTTCATATGTGTTTAGTGTTTCCAATAGTAGTATGAAGTTATAATTATATCCATTCGACAGGTGAGGCAATTGAGGCTAGGATATGTTAAGTGATTTTTTTCATTGTCAGCCAAGCCAGTAAGTGGTGAAAGTGGGTCAGATATATCAGTCTGATTCCAAAGTCCATGCTCTTTACCATTATGCCCAATTTCCTGTAAGTCATTCAGTGTGTCCTAAAATACCAGGTAAATTTATCATCACTTCTCTGTTCTGAAATGTCTAGTGGCTTCCCACAATCTGAGTTAAAATTGAAACTGCTTAGCAAAGCAAATAGCAGTTATTAAGCTCCTACCGGGGTTTCTATGCTTTTACTTGATTATCTGTTTTAGACTTCACAGTAGCTTAGTGAGGCTGGTCTTATCAGCAACATCAGTAGAGGTGGAGAAAATAAGACTTGGAGGTGTTAAATAACTTGATTAAGGTAATACTAGATAATGATTGGTTTAAACCTTGTTCTAATTGATTCCAAATTTTATTCATGTCTACCATATCAAAGGAGTTTTGACTCACAATATGTGACATTAAGGCCACAGAGCAGCTATTGACTATGGTTATTTACTTGTGGCTTCTTTTTTACTTAGTCCTTTTTTTATAATCCTGCTTCTCTGACAGACTGAATTTATCTCCTCTATCTGCACCCATTCCTGAACCATGTGTGGTTCCAACCCTGTCTGCTCACAGGGAAAAACCCATTATCCTCCTGATTCTGAAATTGGCCTTAATTTTGACATTGTGATTTTGGTGATTTCTCTGTGAATCTTGATTCTGTGTCTCAGTGTTTAGTCTCCTTCTGCATAGGGATCAGGTGAGTGCTCTCTGCTGATGTCAACTCTTCCAGCCAAGGAAGAAAATACTGGGTAAATTGAGTATGAGGCTGCTTTTGGCACTAAGGGCTTATCATATGTAATTGAGTGTCAGTTTATAAAGAGAGATTGAGCAAAAAGTCATATTACACATTGCAACCCCTTAGTTTAAAAAGATACGTGAACTTAAGAGGAGATGTGTCTCTTTATCTTCTTCATCACCCTGTGCCTAGATCCTCCATTATGAGCTGCTGGCCATTCGTGATGCATGCATCAAACTGGAAAAGGACTATCAACCTGGGATCACATATATTGTGGTGCAGAAACGCCATCACACCCGCCTTTTTTGTGCTGACAAGAATGAGCGAGTGAGTGAGGGATTGAGGAGGCCACCATACACCCTCATCTTGTCTCCTCTATCTTAATGTGGAAGAAGGCGTTGAAATAAAATCTGGGTATTTAGTCCCTGGCCTCTCCATCTCCCTGGCCCCTTTCTTCCCCTTAGCTCTGTGGTCCTTCCTCTGCCATTTTCTTTCTTTAGTTTTTCCACCTTCCCCTTCTTCCCTTATACACTCTCTCCCTCCTCCCAGCATCCTGGCCTATAGACCCCATATAGACCAGCTCTCAGAGAAGGGAAAGGGAACTACCATTTATTGAACTTCTCTTATGTGCCAGACACTGTACAAGGCGTCTTCCTCACAGCAGCCCTGTGAGGTAGGTATTATTTACAGCTTAACCTCGTAAAGGTTAAATGACTTGTTAAGATCACACTAATAAATGGTGAAACCAGCATTTAAATATAAGTCTGTGTGACTTTATAAGCCTGTTATTTCTAGAACTGGTACCCTCTGGGAATAGCAACTTCTACTTTACTCTCAAGATTCTGGTGGAGTCAGAGTAGAATGAGTCGGGGCCCTAGTGTGGGCCAGGCAGGTCTTGGGATCTTGGTTGTCTTTGTTTCTACACAGATTGGGAAGAGTGGTAACATTCCAGCTGGAACCACTGTGGACACCAACATCACCCACCCATTTGAGTTTGACTTCTATCTGTGCAGCCACGCAGGCATCCAGGTAGCTGGGCTATGTCCTTGGGTTTCCAGTGGGTCAAAACTTAGTTGATTATTCCCAGTGCCTCCAGAATATATCAGTCATCACTGAGTGGTGTTCAAAACAGGATTGTTCACTTAATAAATCCATAATATCCTTGAACAGAACTGAATTTTAAACACCTTAGGCAGGTTGTCCATTAAAAAGGAGTCCTTTGACATAGGTGACGGTGTCTGTCTGTTCTTGGGTGGGTCTTCCAGCTCAGCCATATTCTTAATAGTCATTCTATTCCCTATTATCAGCCATCTCTTCTGCCTAACCTGGGACCCACTCATCATCCTATCTTCCACAGGGCACCAGTCGACCATCCCATTACTATGTCCTTTGGGACGACAACCGTTTCACAGCGGATGAGCTCCAGATCTTGACGTACCAGTTGTGCCACACTTATGTACGATGTACACGCTCCGTCTCTATCCCAGCACCTGCCTACTATGCCCGCCTGGTGGCTTTCCGGGCACGATATCACCTGGTGGACAAGGAACATGACAGGTGAGATCAGTCTGCCTTTTTGCTTCCGACACTCTCCAATTTCCTTGTGTAGAAGGAAATTGATATTTTTCAACTTGGTGTCCTTGGGCTTATCCGCCCAAATGTCTGTTGGGATTTTCTCTTAAGTTGATACGGCAATTTGCACCTTAGGGCTGGGGAGAGGTATTAGCTAGCTCAGTTCATCAGGAAAGATTTCTTTCATTTTTTTCTTTTCAGTGGAGAGGGGAGCCACATATCTGGGCAGAGCAATGGGCGGGATCCCCAGGCCCTGGCCAAAGCTGTGCAGGTTCACCAGGATACTCTGCGCACCATGTACTTCGCTTGAAGGCAGAACGCTGTTACCTCACTGGATAGAAGAAAGCTTTTCAAGCCCCAAGAGCTGTGCCGCTCAAATCCAGAGGAAGCGGGGAGGAGGGAGATGGGGTAGGGGGGAGTGCAGAAGGCCTTGTTTCCTTCTACAGAGGGGACTAAAAGGTGGGAACAGGGCCAGTAAGCCAGACCACCAGCCAGAAATCTCTGATAGCCACCTCATGTCCTCCACCCCTCACCCCATCTTGTCATATCTGGCCCTGACCCCACTGGACCAAAAGGGGCAGCACTGGTGCCCACCATACACACAGGTGTCTCATGTGACTCACAGTGCTAAAGACTCACGCCTGACAGCTTGGTAAGGTCGGCTCTGCAGCCCTGTGGAGAAAAGCTGGGAGGTTTGAGTTTGATACTTTAGATGGGAAAGTGAGGGACTTGAGACAGTGGGTGGGAGGAGGGAAGCATTTTTTAGGAGCCTTAATCAGAAAAGGTCTAGATTTGTTTAAGAAGAAAAACGAAACCAGACCCAGATCAATATTTTAGGATACTAGATGTTTTAATGGGTTGAGAATCCAGTTTATAGGAAGATTTTTAATGCTAATGGTTTTGGTTGCTCCTCCCCCAGCTGCCACCCCCTGCCCTTAATTCCTTTTTTCCCACCTTTTCTATCCTACCTTACACCTCCCAGACAGATATCCAGCCCCTAGTAAGACTTAAGGCACTATGGCACTTAGCTCTGAAGTGACACGACCCTGTCTTCCTTCCGCCTGCTGGTGGGCAACCAGTGCCTTCCCTGTAACGGTAATGCTGCAGAACTGCAACCTTTTGTACCTTTCATTGGGGGGAGGGGGTGGGAAGGGAAAGGAGTTAGGTAGGGAATAAAAAACCCTAATCCAACTGGCCTCCAGACAGAGCTCCAGCTATTTGCATTTGAAGGTTTTGACTTCCATATTCATTGAGCTTTTAAAAAGATCACAACCTCAAGATGGTTAAAATCCATTGACATTTGCACTTTCAGACACAAGTTTAGGAGCTGCTGAGATGACTGGTCCCAGCCTTTCCACTTAGACTTCCTTTTCTCCCTACCTTCATTCCTCCCCAACCTCCTGGGTCCGGAGGTACTTTTAAAGCATTTCTCACTCTTGGCTTCTTTTTTCCCTGATGGTCAACTCTCTTATATTTCAATATTTCTTAACTGGGATATCTTATAACAAAAGATCCTTATGTCTAAAGTAAGAAAAAAAGAACAAAAACTAAATGTTATTTTTATACCATAACTTGAGTCTATTGCCAAAATCTGGAAATTCCTCCCGTGCCCAATGAGTTTACATCCCAGAAACATTGAGCCATCAGAAGGAACTATGTACTTGACTTGTTCTCTGGCCTGGCTAGGTAGGGGGTGGTTTTCTTCCCAAGGTGGGGGCTCAGGCTCCAGCCTTCCTCTGTGCAGATAATACCTTTTTCTTACTATAGGTTCCCTCCTCTGCACTGCCCTGCACTCTTTCCTGCAAGTGCATCTTCCTTCCTCTGGATTGTTCTCTTGACACTTTGGCTCACCCCAGATTCCAGTGTGTCCCGTGGACAGGCTGAGGGATTTTGCTGCTCCCTATTGCTTCTGTTTACACAAATGAATTTTTCCTGGTTTCCCACTAGGGCATGTGAGTGGGTGGCATGGGTTTTTAAAAAAATTTTATTTTGGTCTCCCTAGATAGAGATAGGGTATAGCTGTCTTGCAGAACTAGAAAAGTAGGGGGTTCTAGCTTGATGCCTGCTGGCCTCAAGGCAGGGCCCCCTCTTTCCTGACTGTTTATTCTTTCCTATCCCTCTTGGGATGAGGAGTTGCAGCTTCAGTGTGGAAATTCCTCTTTTTGAGGAGCCTGGGCTTTGGTTTGCCCCATTCTGGTGATGAAGCCATGACACTTTAGACCAAGCCCAGGCTTGGAGGCCAGCCAGAGGAAGGCCAGTCTGAATTCTGGCCTGTGCAGTTAAAGCTACCATTTCCCCTTTCCAGCAACCTTTGTACAGACCCAGATTTGCTATGCAAAACAGTCTATCCCAGGCTCTGTTCTGGATGGCTACTTTGTTCAGCAACTTCACAAACCGTAGCACAAACATTGATTATGGAGAAGGCATCAGGACTGTTGAGTAACTCCTCCTTTACTTCTTTCCTGCTGGCTACAGCATGGGGTGCCCCACAGGCACAGTCCAGCTGAGGAACATAATGGAGGGCTCTGGGAGGAGGCAGCTCACTAGAGAGCCTACATTCCTTACACAAGTGCCTAAAGAGAGTGATGCCAACACTCCATCTGCCCTGTCCATCGCCTTCATATACTGTCTACTTCATATTCCGTTACCCATTAGGGAAGGGGAGCTCTCTTGGGACAATGGGCTCTGCATGTTCTCTTTTTGGGTGCATTTTGGGTCTGGGATCAGGGCACTATTCCTGGAGGGTCCAGTCATTCACCAGCATTTGCAAATGTTCATAGGGAGCTGGTGGTAGCCACCTACTCTCAGCAACAAGTTTGTGTTTTCTCCTTTTCTCTCTTTGCCTCACTCTCTCCACTGGATTTTGAGCTGGAACTTGAAATGCAGTTTTTAGCTCTTCGGTATTATACATGCCATCCAAGAAATATAAGCAAGAGAAGCAGTTTTGGCAATGGCAAGAAAATGACTGCTCTGATTTTTTATTTTTAATCTTTGAGACTTGAAAAATATCCTTGACCTTGAGGATCATTCTTGTTTGAAAGGTGGTGCATGCAGATTAAGAAGTGGTATGGCAACAAGCTTTGGCTTTCTTTGATTTGGTTTAAGTGGTGCTTCTTAAACTCTGAGGAAGTACTGGGTGGACCCAGCCTCATTCTCCTAGACCAGTCTCTTGCTTCCTTTGCTTCACTCTTTTGACTTTCTTGTCATTTTTTTCTCTCATTCTGGATTCCTTTTCCTTTTTTCTATCCACTCAGCTTGCTTGCCGGCCTGCCTGCCTGCCTGTGTGATGATGAATTCTCTGCATGGCTACAGTGATCCCACTATTAGCTGGCAAGGTCAGGCTTAGTTCCATGGCTGTGGAAGACCAAGAATCTCTTCCTCACACCCAGTCATGTCCTCTCTGGACTGCCCTAAAGCTTATATGTCTGCACAACTGGCATGAATCAAGAGGGTTTCTGGCAACTTCCATACCTGTCAATTCCTTGGAGTTGGTTTCTCTCATGGCTTTTTAAAGATCTGGTTCTAATTCTACCTACCTGGAGTCTTCCTTTTCTGAGGATGTCCATGAGTTAAACTACTTGGGTATATCCAGGATTAGAGGGCTGGGAGGATGAACATGGGGAAAGAAGAGAGTGATTGGGAGACGATGGAGAAAGTTTGGATAAATGTGGGAAAGGAGAATATTGCTCAATGATCATTTTTCCAATCCAGCCTGATCCTTTGGAGGTTGAGGTGCTACTGCTGGCCTTTGGGGATAAGCCTGGGACTGTGGTTGCTGGGAACTTAGAATAATGCTGCAAAAGAAGGTACCTAAAAGTGTGAAACCTCCCTAAGAAGCTCCTGGTTCCCACCTACAGATAGCTCCTCCATGGCTTCCTTTTTGGCTAAACCACGATGTTTTAGATAGTTTTTATTGTCCAGAATTCTGTCAATGAGGCTAGCACTCAAAGATGACAGCCAGAGGGTCACTTTTACTTCTTAGCTGGCCCATGGGATATTTGTAAGGGTGTTTGGCCGGTGTTTTAGACTTAGCATCATGTGTAACAAAGAAGAATAGAAGCTCCTTCCCCTATCAGGTAGGAAGTCATCTCAACTGGCCGAAATGCAGTTTTGGAAGCTCTGTTGAGGGAAGTTGTTTTTATTTATATTTACTGGGCCTAGTCCAGTCCAGGATGGTGGCTGGGATGCCTTCCTTTGTAAAGTCTGATCATGGCAGGGATATGCAGGGCGTGCTTCCTCTTTGACCTTCTAAGCAGTTTGGGGAGAAGGGGTCTCTAGTTCCCTTTTTACCCCATTTATTAGGACTTGCCTTCTCCCTGGGAAGGGAGAGAGGCTAGGTTGGTGCTCTCCCCTTGCTCTGCTCCTACTGACTTAGAACCTCTGGCTGCTGTTTGGGAGCCCCCCAAAAAAGGAGTGGAGGAATGGGCTCAAAACTGAGTAAGGTGGGGAAGGCAGATTTTCTTCTTTAAGAAGGAAAAAGAAACCCCTCCAAGAATTGTGCAAGTACAGACAATGTGTCAAATGCACTGAGTCCCCTGGTGTAGTAGCAATAAGGAAAAATGAAATGACTTTCCTGCGCACACAGTCCAACCTGATTGGTGTGGCAGGTTGCTTTTAGCAGCCATTTGGTGGGCATGTGTGACTACTTTGGGTTTCACTTTAGTTTCTGAACTTTTTAATCCCTCAAGTCCAGCATGGATGGGGAAATGTCCCTGGAGCCCCACAGCTGTGTACTTGTTTGCATTTGTTTCCCTTTGAGACTTGTGTTTGTGTCCTGCTTTGAGCTGTACCTTGTCCAGTCCATTGTAAAATTATCCCAGCAGCAGTAATGTACAGTTCCTTCTGAAGCAAGCAACGGCAACAGCACAATTCTGTGTTTTATAAAGACAACAGTGGCTTCTGTTTCTAAAGTGCGGTCTCTCTCTTTTTTTTCCCCGTTCACTAAAGCAAACTGCTCAGATTAATACATTTTTGGTTAGAATTTTAGGTTGTACCAAGAGCAGAGTCATTACTTCTAAAGGAAGAAAGTAGATAAAAACAAACTCCGAGTGTTGAAACTGCATACTATGTGCAGTCATACTTCACAATGCCTTCCTTCTTAATTCAACAAACACGCAAAGCACTGTGTACATCAGTGCTGTGAGGGAGCAGGCAGGTACAATTCAAAAATGAAGAAAACTGTCTTTCTGTTTTGGTAACTGTCTTAAGACAGAAAATGGTCTTAAGTTTTGATAAGGGATATTTGTAGCTAATTGGTTTCCTGGTATAGAAGTGGATTGGTGGACTGGAGCAGGACTACTAGGCTATAGCAACAAAGATAGATAGGAAAGAACACATTTGAGCAACACTGAGGAGATAGAATTAGTGAGACTCAATGGGTGGTGGAGGGGAAGAGAGTGAATAGAGATTGTCAGATTTCTGCTTGAGCAAGTAAGTATATTGGGACATTCCTCTAAGGTTGAGGGAAAGGAGAGATCACAGACGGAACATAGTGAATTTTGTAAAGAAAGACAGTTAGCCTTGCATAGACTTGAGTTTCTAGGTTCCTATGGGCAATGAGGTTAATGTTTCCAGTACACGTTTTATGTTTTGATGCACAGGAAGACTACAGAGTAACAGTTAACATATGTGGAGTTCATACTCAGAGATCATAGTTTAAACCATAGGAATGAACAGTATGGCTTAGAAAAGGAGTAGAGTGAGAGAAACATAGCGCACGACTCTAGGAAACAAACAAAAACTTTAGGAAACACAATTTAAGGGACAAGAAGAGAAAGCAAAACCTAAGATGACTGTCAAATCACTAGATGACACCTTGTATATTTTTGACTGATGAGGTGGGAGAAAAATCAAGAGTGTACTGGGTTCCAAGATGGGCATAATTAGCAACATGAATTCTTGCAGCAAGGAGGAAATATTCTGTTTACTGTCTTCACCCCATCGTCTCTGGGATCTTACATGATTACACTCATTCTCCATTTTTTCTTGAAAATAAGCATTGGACAAACCTCAGACTAAAAACTAGGACTTCCAAGTTGTCCAGCACCACCACCACCACCACCACCTCCAGCTTTCTCCTATCCTCAGGAGATACTTGTAAAAGAACAAAATAAACCTAATTTTCTTTCTAACCAGTGTCATAGATGGTGTTCCAGTGCACTGGATAGCACTTAGCAACTTGCTCTATTTATTTTTATGACTTTTTCCCGGAGCCTGTGAACTAGGAGCAGAAACTACTTTCTATTTACATTTTTGTCATCTCAGGGCCATCACATACATCAAGGAAGTCTATGTTTTATGAATAGATTTGAATGAGTTAGAAGCCTGTTTCATGACTACAGGATCAAGAAGTGATACTGAATATACCAATTGAAGTCTGCCTTCCTGAATCTTCAGATAAGCAGCAACTTAACCAGATTACTCTCATCTTTCTCACTCTCACCCCAAGTTGGAGACTTTGTGGTTTTGTGTCTCAAGCTGATGGTACAGTTGCCAAACATGTAAGTTCTGGCATCCCTTTCTGCTACTGCTAAAGTATTGTTATTTCTGTGTTCTGGGGGAGGATGGCTTAGAAAGATTCTGGCACAGGGCCCAATGAAAAATTCTTAGTGGCAGCTAATGTGTACATAAGGTGGCCTAGCATTCCTCTGAGACCAAGTGTGACTTTTCAAATTGAGCTAACCTGTGTCTACCACCTGCCAGATTCTCTTGGGGGCAAGCCAGCAAGACCCATGCTCCGTTTCAGCAGCAAGGATTTAGGAAGTTGTTTGAATTTGAAGAGTACATTGAAACGTGAAGGAGAGTTTTCTAAATGGAATAAGATTTCTGAAATTAGATTTAAACTAAATTTATGACCCTTAATCAAGCAGAAATAAAATATTTACCAGAGCAAGTCAGAGTATGTGGTGGTTGTGGCATATTTGGCATAAATTTTAGTTTTAGGAATGGTTGATGTTAAAACAGTTTCAGAGTTTGACTTTTGGTTGTTACTTAAGAGAAAAAGATAATGGGAGCCCAAGGCCTGATTTACCTGGTCTTAGAGTCAAGGTTTTGAGTTAAGACTTGTCCTACCGTACCTGGACATTCCTTTTCAGTATTAGTTGAGCAGCCTCCCTTTGCCCTGAATGTTGGTATCCTTTGGCTTAGCAGACTCCCAGAATCTCATGAAGTTAAGGTTTTGTGGCTAAAAGGGTTATAGTACAAAGAGAAGACTATTTTTGAGTTTTGAACCTGGGCCATCCTCAAGCTGCTATGTGTACTCCTTGAATAGAAAATAGCATTGAATTGGAAAATTAGCGCTCTCTTTAAGCTATAAGCTGAGAAAACCTGGCAACTTTAGAGTGTGCAAGGAGCATGATAGTAGCTCTTCTTTAAGCAGTTGTGTCAAGAAGGAATATTTGGAAAAACGGAATTGCTGGGGATGAGGTGCATTTGTAAGTTCTCCATTTAAGCACAAGGGCTGTCTTCAGACACCTTATCAAGGTTTTTTAGGCCACTATGGCTTACCCTGCAGGAACACACTGTCCTCTTGTTCTGGACTGCTGCAGCTCCTGAAGGCAAGGAACCTTTCCTCTTACAGAGATAGTGGAGCTCCCAGCCACATTTTTGGAAAAAGGTTTATGGGTTGTTAATTGATGTGAACTGGAAAAGGAGGAAGGACTTGGGTACTTGGAAGTACTTGGCTAGGTATTTTATTCAGTGTCTTTTATTGCATCTTCACAGCAATTATGTGAAGTACTTCACAGTTACCTTCAATTGCATGTAACAAACTCCCAATTAAATTCACTTAAATAAGGAAACTATCATATGATATCCTGATTTAATAGGGTTCCAAGGTGGTTAATTCAGTGAGTCAGTGATAATATCAATAAACCAGATTCTTGCAGTCTTTTTGCTCTGCCATCCTCTGTGTTAGTAATCATCTTGCTAGCTCAACTCAGGATCCCAAGATGGCTAGGAAATCCCAGGAAGGAAATGCTGACAGAACAATGTCTGTCAGAGGAGAGCACAATTTTTTCCAATGTTTTATTTTGAAGCAAGGAAGTTCCTGGAGCCCCAGAGATCTGGCTTCATGTCTCGTTTGCTAGATATGGGTCATTTTCCCACTCCTGTCACTGGCAAAGCAAATGAGATTAATAAGGAGTTACCCTCAGAGTCTTATGGATTAGAAAAACTTGCCATGTCTAATAGAGGCAAGAAAGAAGGGGATAGGGTTCTTGGGTAGGCATCCAGCAGTGTCTGCTTTGTAAGTTTTATTTTTACAGATAAGGAATGTGAGGCTCCCAAGTGTGACTTGCCTAGAATCACATAGTAACAGAAGGCCTTCAGTTAAGAAGCCACTAGGTTTTTTTATTGTGTCCTGCTGCAGTACAAGGTAGCCTGCTTTCTGCTGTGTGAAAACTGTCTAGTTGACTAACAAGACCGTGCAAGAGAATAGGGTTCTATCCAGTTGCTCTCACTCAGTGATGCTTTTATATAGCACAGGAAGCCTAGAACTACAAAAGTCCCAAGTAGAACAGAATAAGAGTGGCAGCAAAGGAGAGACGTGCTCTGTGAATCCATGAATCTGACTTGCTGGGCTTAGCGTCTTACCAGAAGTTAGAGCACCTCTGAGCACCAACTGGCCACCCTCTTTTCTGAGTACATTGGGTATTTGATAGCTCATTGTGCCTTTCCCTAAAGCCAGTGCTGTTCATCATCATTTTTGTGTGTGTGTTTATGTTCTCCAGATATTTTCTTTGGAAAAGTGTTCATATATTTCACTCATTTTAAAATTGGGTTGCTTTTCTTATTGAGTTGTAAGAGTTCTTTATAAATTGTAGACACAAGTCCTTTGTTAGACTGTTTTGTAGATAGATTCTCCGTCTGTGTCTTGCCTTTTCATTTTGAAAAGAAAAGTTTAAAATTTTAATATCCAGTTTATTAATTTGAAGATTTTTTGTTTGTTTCTTCTAGTTTCCACTTTTTGTATATTTTAAGAAATTTTGAATTAGGGGTTTGGCTGGCCCCTAAAGTTGCTGCTCAAGTTTCAGAGAATACTGATTTTCTTGCTGCTGAGATTTCTGTATTATTTTTCTAATTCTTCCTTCTGAGAGCACCAGTGCTACAAGGGAAGTGGGGTGCAGTGTTTTAGCCTGATTTCTGAGAGCCAATCATTAAATCCCACTCATCCATCCATTCATCTGTCAGTCTAGCAGTCAGTCCAATTACTATTTATAGAATGCTGCTATGTGCCAGGCACTGCCAATGTTCTAAACAGTAGGCTATGACAATTAACAAGACATGCAAAGACCCTACTCTATACCTTTAAGAGTACACCCATTTGGGAATGAGGTTATCCAAAATTAGGGTGTGAATGTGTGAGATCAGGAGAATTTTCCATACAACTTGGTTTTGGCAGAATCATTCAGCCTTTTTTGCCTTTCCACTTGTTATACACTCATGAGACTTTCACATGGATTCAACTCTATGTAGGTTAGGGTCTCTGGGTGGCAGAAGTAGATAAGATATCGGCATCCACTGAATTGGATTGAATCAGAGGGTCCAAATCCTACTCTGTCATTGTCAACAAAGAAGATAGACTCATCTCCAGGATTTGTCACTGTCTTTTTTGGGAGAAGTCATAAAAACCTGCACTTTTTTAGGGATCAGTTTCAGAATCAGGGTTTGAGGGTGTGCTAGACCCTTCCTTGCACAAGATGCTGCTACCATAACTTGCATTGTGTACTGCCAAGGATAGAAAATAACTCTTAAGATACAGTATTTCATCTGGTGAGATTTAATTTCATATTTTAAAATTGGGGAGAGTGTTTTCAAAGGGGTTGAGATAGAAGTGAGACAGAATTGGAGTCAGATGTGGGTTTGAATCTCATCCATTTATTGTTTTTAGTAGGTGCATCTAATAAATGCCTTTAAATGGCAACTAGTAAATTCTTCTAAAATCCACTAACATTTAGGGTGTTTCCCCGCCCTTATGTACATTCTCTAACCTGAGAACTGTATAAGGTATGTATTCTCCATTTTTCAGATGAGGGAACTAAGGCCCCAGAGGTCAAATGACTGACCCAAACCTCCACAGTGATTAAGGGGAACTGAAGATAATTTTTATCTTTTGCCTTTTTGTCCAAGGCTTTTAAAAAAATGTATTTTGAGTTTAAAGTCTAAAAATTACTGATACTTGGGGCCAAAGGGAAAAATCATGACTCATTCCTCAATCAGAACAGAATAGTATCTATCCTTTTATTAAGGTAACAGATATTAAGAACCTAATTAGGGGAAAGGTTAAGGGAATACTGCACTAGAATAACAGGAGTGACCAACCCAAAAGCCTCTCTGAGATGACTTAAATTGAACTATAAAGAGAAATGGGATGGTACTAGGCAAAGGTGAGGTTAAGAGGTAAGAGAAGGGACCTGGCTAAGGTAACCAAAAGCAGAGAGGCTGCCCGTAAGTGGGAAAAGCAATTTGCTCGTTTGGGGGAATTTAACCCTTACAGCTGTAGAACAGTAATGGAATGGCCTTGCTGGAAAAGGGTTTTGGCCCTGGAAAGAAGTATGCGTCTTCTCAGTGTAAGGAGGCAGTCACTATTAAAGAGTTTTAAACATGGAAAATTCGATGTGATGTTTGTTACGATCTGTTTAACTATCATTTCCAAAACTATATTGTCCATTTTGTACGAGACACACCCACACACCCACCCCCCCGGTCGTCAAAGCCACCCCTTGGCGTGGGAGACATCAATTATGGTCCCCCCGCCTGCGGAGAAGGAAGCGCCTATGGCGACTCAAAATGGGCGTGGCTGAGAGACTCGGGTAGACGGTGGCCCAGCCCTAGAAGTGCCGGGTTAGGGACACCGGGCTGCAGGACCAGGTCCTGCACATCAGAACACAGGTCACGCCCCGAGGAGGCTCCTCCCCAGGTAAGGCGCGCCGCCCTACGCGACGTCGCCTCAGGGAGGCGCCGCCCAGTATCCGGCTGGCTAGCGGAGTCCAGCCCGGCGGGGTTGTCTCTGGCCGGCACGGCCCGGCGGAGCCCGGCGAGAGAGCGAGCCACGCCCCAGCGCGTGCCCCAGGCTCCGCCCAGGCTCGGCGCCCGCTTCCTGACACTGCATCCTCCGCGCCGGCCGCGTCCGCACAGACGTCGCGCCCGCACAGCTCGGAGCGGAGAGGCGAGACTTGGACGTCGGGGCAGCGGAACTGACGCCAGCGGGCTTCCGGGGGCGGCCGGGGAGGTCGGCGGCGGCGCCGCAGTCGTGGAGGGGCAGTGGGAGCGTAAGCGGCCGCGGGCGACGCAAGTTCCGCACGGGGCTCCTCTTGCTGGCCCCGCGCTTCGCCTTTCGCTTAGTCGTGTGCTGCCTCCCGACGGCGGCTGGTCCTGACGCTTGCTTCTGGACTGCGGTTGCTGACCAGCTGCCGTCGCCACCCCGCCTCGGGGCCGAGTAAGGGTTCCTGCCGCGTCGCCCCCTGCGCCGCCTCCTTGCCCCCAGTGGCAAGCGCCTTCTCGCTCGAAGCACTCCCCCCAGCTCCATGAATGGAAATCGGCTCCGCAGGTGAGTGGCCGCGTCGGCGGGGGTGTCCCCGGAGCATCGTTGCTCCCGCCACCCCGGCCCTGGTGCGCGAGGTGAGCGCTGTCCGGGCGGCTCCGGGTTTCTGTCCCTCGCCCGGCCCCTCCTCTGCGCCCCGCAACCTCGCCGCAGTTTCGGGGCCACTGAGTAGGCGAAACTGCAGGGAGGAGTCACTGCTTAAAGGTTTGAAGTTTGGGGTTCTCTCGGCGATAATACTCCCTTTCCTGGAATCTGAGGAGCTTTGCCATCGCTTTTATTCCGGTTTTAGATTTAACGGTGTGCGTGTCCTTTCATCGGTCGGTGTGTCCCGTAGAGGCAGAGGCGACCAGCCCTCTCCGTAACTTACCTCTTAGGGGAGGGGTGACGATACTTCGAGATAACGGATATTAAGTTTGATAAGTATTACGGCAACGGCAAGTCCAAAATTGCATTTCTCCCACCCTTGAATTCTCTTCAAGATGTTTGTGGCTGCATGGTGTATCGTTCCTGAGGATCTTGGAAATATATCAGCCTGGATCGCTGTTTATGTGAGGAGGTGGCAGTTAAAATTTTGACATTTTTTTTTTTAATTCTCTAGTCCCTAGAGAAGCAGATGTCATATTTTTGGACATTTGAAATTTTAAGAAAATGGTTTTCACTCCTTGGGAAAAACGACAGTCTTGAGAAAAATTGCAGCAAGGATAGTACTTTCCTTTAAAAAAGTACACTTTATATTTCTAAACTAATCAATTAAGAGACATAAAGTAGGTGTTACGCAACGGTTTGCTTTCCAAATGATCGTACTTGGCATCTTAAATTGGAAAGTATACTTCATCCAATCACAATTATTTAAAATTAATATTCAGAAAATGGGAGGGGTTTGTTAGTAATGGTGTAAGTCCTGAATTACACATCTCATTTTGCCAATTTGGGACGTGCCTGAATGTCATGTAAGAAAAACTTACATGAAAGAAACCCACCTTATAATGAGGAATCAGTTGACTAGATTAATGAGTATTATGGCTACCTAGATGTCAAAAGCACTGAAATTGTAGAGGTGGGATGGGGAGAGGGGTATATAAACGTTCTATTAAATGGAATTTTCTCTAGTCAATTTGTACCATTTCTGTTTTGCATGCTGGTTTTTTTGCAATCTTCATATCATCTTAAAAAAGGGAAATTTTACTTAGATTGTGAAGAGTTTTAGACTCTTCTTTATCACTGATTTGTGTGTTTTTGAAACTATGCTAATTTTTAAATTTCCTATTAAGGAATGTGATATTTGAGGCTATAGGTGATTTCTTTAAAAAACTGTGCTGTTGTCAAGCCTGGAAAACAAAACATGAGTGTTAAACACTTCATTAATCATACTAAAACTTTTTAAAATATTTCAACTTTTTTCTTAATTTTTTTTCTTTTTTGGGTTTCTCATTTGAAGTTATGCCCAGCTATTGGGACAACATCATAGAAAATACTTCTGAAATCAATTCACCTAGTCAGCTGGTCCAGCTAGCCAATTACACTTTTGTAAATACTCTTGTGAATTCTAAAGCTAGGGATACGTTTTACCTCATTTTGCGATTGCTGAAATATATAGCCATTTTAAATCTTTTTACATCTGGGGAGATAAAGTTAGATTTAACAGCCATAGGCTTGGACATGTTGAAATGTGAATTTTATTCTAAAGTGCAATTAACACATAATTGACTAATCTATAATGATGATAAGGTATAATTTGTCATCATTAACAGAATTTTCATTCTTCTTGGGACTTATAAGTAACTGTTATGCTTCAAGTAAGAAAAATGTACAACTGAATTTTAAATTAAGAATCTGACAGATACACAGTTTGGTTTAAAAAATTTTAGATGTGTATGTTCTTCTTTAATAGTCTGTTGGGTCAGAATTGGATCTTGACTGTCCAGATCAGCTCTAAATTTTTCTTCTGTGTGAAGATCCTCAGGAGTCATAACAGAATGTTTAAAATTCTAGTTTAGGTGGATATATAGAAAAAATTATTTATGTTAGAGGATGTTAGAGTCATTCCTTACTAAAAGTTAATATTCTTTCCTTTTACTTCAGGTATTTTAAGTGATTTTTAAGGATGTCCTGTACATTGTGCTGATTTAATACTGTGTGAACTTTGCTTTAAACAAAAAGGTGACACTGTTGGTTTTTAAATAATAATCAGTAGGTTAGCATTTCTGTCTCTGCTTAGAAATTTCTGATGAAATACTGTATTTTATGGTTTGATTACATCTAAACTAAGAGTATATATGTTCTTAGTTCCAAATGAAGCAGGAATGGGGAAGCAGAAGTGTCCTTTGAGATATCACTTCGGAGTCATTAGCTTTTAAGGAGTGTAGTATCCTAGTCTGTATTTTTAAGTAAACATACTTACCTACCAATGAAAGAAAAACATTTACTTTTACCTTAATCTAATGATTTGCAACTGATTCTTTAGTAGTTTTTTTTAAAAGATTTATTTATTTATGCATACAAGCCAGGGTGTAGGCCAGAGGGGTGGGGTGGTGAGAGGATTCACCAGAGACAGAGTGGGGAGCAGAACAGACAGATTGACCAAAATACACTGCTGAGGGGAGCAGCGGGTGAGACAGGAGAAGTCAGTCTGCTGCGCCATTTTGGAAACACCCTGGCTGGGTGTTGAACACCTGCTGCAGTGGCTCTGGACAGCTTCATAGTGCTACACTTAGCCCTTAACCCTTTGCCCCACCAGGGAGGCCCTGATTTGTTAGTAGTTTTAAACAGTCTTGCAAAATTGAATAGACTCTGTTTCTTTCTTAGTTATGCTCTTAAATTCTGTTTGAATATATTCATTTTAGGGCTCTGCATTTCCTTATTAAAAATCAAGAAAAGTCCTTTGAGAGCAAGTTTTGAAGGAGCAGAAAGCTTTATATATGGAATCTAGATTTGAATGAGGTGAATTACAAGTTGTAGATTCAAAATATTAAAATATATAATGCTATTATATTCTTAGTTTAGTATTTTGAATAAGCAATCTTTAAATTACTTTGGGAAATGATTTTATTAAATAAATTTCTCACTTGTAGAGAAAATCTTGAGAGAAAAAAATGTCAAAATGCTGTTATTTGTAGAGCATGAGTTTTGAACAAGGAAAAGATTTTCTACTTGTTTGCCATTTATATTTTACCTGTGCTGCTTGGAGTCACCATTATAATCTTTTATCTGATTTTTGCTGTCTTCACTGGCAGTGAAACTTAAAAAAATGTGTAAGATTAGTTTGATTTTTGTTTTAATTTCTCTGACAGTGATGGAACAACTTGAGGGAAAACTGAAACAGCAATCTGAAATAATTTTTTTCTTCTAAACAAAGAATTTAAAGGAAAGAAAAATGTAATCTGCAAATATTTTCCATTACTATGATGAAGACTTTGTAAAATTATCCGTGTTATTACAACTTTAAATTTTTCTGACAAATTTCAGATCTATTAGTTAAAAATATTTGATGACTTATTTTAGGAAAGTGGTTAGAGTTAAAAATACTTGATGACTTAATTTAGGAAAGCGGTTAGAATGAATGAAATTATTTCTAAAAGCTACTTTATTTTTCCTAATATGCAATGGGATATAAAATTTTTTCTGTCACCTGTCAGTTATTCCACTTATAAATTCTAAAATAATTTTTAATCTTTGCAGAAATTTTCTTTTGTTCATTTGGAAAATTTTATGTAATAAAGTTAGAATTCATTTGTATTTTTGAGTGGGACCACTGCATTTGTTTGGTTCTGTATGTCTGCAGTGAGGTCTGGGGCCCTGTAAAGGGGACATTTCATGGAAGAGTCCTCTGTTGTATAGGAAGAAAACCAAGATCAGAGTAGAATTTTTGCCAAATTGTCATACTTTATAGGATTATGGTTGAATACTATGTTTCTTCATAACCATCTTGTTGCACTTTGGTTTCCATAGGCTTAAAATACTTGAGGGTCTACCTGAAAGATGAATTAAATAAATATTTTGTTAGTCTAACAAAACATTTTCTCTTAAAATACTTAAAACTGGGGTCTTAAGTAATTTATAGTTTGTTTTGTTTTGAACTAATGAGGGAAAGGGGCAATTGGATAGTTAGGTTTTCAGGAAGGTAAAACTAAAAAAAATTTTAAGATCAGTATCCTTCCCAAACCTGTTTAGTCTCAGTTTGTTGGAATGAACAGCATTCACTAGACATTCCTACTTCTAATTCAGTTGTCTAGGATACTCAATAGGCCCTCATTCTTGGCTCATTAACAAAACAGATGTGAGAAAGAATATTGTGTGGTTTTTCAACCATAATGATTATGCTGTTAGGATACATGAACAGCCTTTCTGTATTTGGAGGTTCTGTAGTTTTCTGCCATTATCTGTGTTAATATTAATGACTTTCTTTGACTAGACACTGCTTAAAAAAAAAAGACTATTGAGGTTAGCAAAACCTTATCACACAACTGATGCTTTCTCATATCTTAAATGCAGACTTTGTGTGATGTGGTTACAATAAAAAAAAATTCTGTGCATTAGTCTGGAATGTCAGTTTAATGAGATAGTTTGGAAAAATTGTGTTTATTTTACGTCAGCTAGTTTTTTTTTTTCTGCATTGGTTTCTAAATTGTCAACTTCTTGGGAAAGCAGAAGGTATCTATGGGAAATAGATGTGGGATATTTTTATGTTTTCCTTTGTGAAAGAAATCTTGCAAGAAAATGTTCTCAATTGTAGGCTTACATAATGCTATCTTTGAGTCATTACCAATACTTGATATTTTAAATGATTTCTTAATCTAACAACAGAAGTTCATTAGTGTATCTCTAAGTTTTTAAAATGGTTAAAATATAGATTGTAAAATGAGCTTATACTTTAACAATGAAGTGATTTTTCTTTTCAAAAGATGCCTCTGACTTCTAAACTAGAAGCATATTTAACGCAAAAGTGATATTAATCTAATATTCAGAATTTTCTAAAATTTTTGTGTGGATGCTCATTTAAAAAATCTGCTCAACATTTAATTACAAAATAAATCTCAAAATATCTCCATCATGCAGGAACTACTTGGATAATGTCTTTTGTCTTCAAAAATTTATCCACCATAGTGCCATTTAAGAAATTTAACCCTCAACAGACTGAATGTTTTATAAGTTTTTATTTGTAGTGACTGTAGAAAATGTAATATATTAAGTGCAGATATTATGTAGGTTCATTGAATGAATAATAGTTACTGAAATCTCATGGTACTGTTTAGTATTTAGCTTATGTATTTGTTAAATAACTAAAATGTGCCTAACTGGAAGTACTTATTATATTGACATAATTGACAGATCTTTAATTTATATTGAAATATTTTTAGATACTTAAACATGGTGGTAATTTTAGTGATAATAGTGGACTTTTGTACCATTGCCTATTCATGAAGCAGAATTTTGGTTTTTCCCAGTTGGTAAAAACCACAGGCAAAATACTGATAATGGGGGAAAAAATTGGCAGTGTGATATAGTGTAAAACATGGGTTTTGGAGTCAAATCCTGATTCTCAAATTAACTGTGATTTTATAATAATGTGTCATTTGTAGGTTCAGCAGTTGTAACAAATGTACCTACCACTCTGGTGTAGGGATGTTGGTAGCGGAGGAGGCTGTGCTTGTCGGAGCAGGAGACATACAGGCAATCTCTACCTTTTGCTCAGTTTTGCTGTGAACCTAAAACTGCTTTTAAAATAAAGTCAAACTAAAATAAAATAATAAAATAGCCTCTATTTAAAAAGTTAGGCTTTTTGAAAAAATTAACTGTGATTTTGGGCAGTTTGTTTAATTTTCCTTAACGTTAATTCCCTTTATCATACAGCGGGATGGTAAACAGATTAAATATCAAAGGAAATGGCACTTGTTCTCTTCCTATTTTTAAGACAACTTACTGTGTAGAAATAGAATTGTGTAAGAAAATTCCCTGTATCAATCACCCAAATACAACAGTTATTTACCCATGCCCACTGGTGTTGGTGTCTCATGTACTTTTCCCCTCTCCTATAGTTTTTGAAGCATATTAAGCCACAAAACCGTCATCACAGCAAAATAATAATAATCCTTTATGTCACATATCCAGTCAGTGTCCAAATTTGTACTTGTCTCACATATTATACTGTTTACCTTCTTTTTCCATTTTGATTTAGGGTCCATATAAATTCCACATACTGTTATTGATATGTCTTTTATGTGACTTTCAGTCTGTAAATTTCCTGTCTTTTTACACTCTCCCCCGTGTAATTTATGGATTATTTGTCCTTTCACTGTTTCTCATAGTCTGGGTTTTGCTGGTTCCATCTTCATGGTGTAATTTAACATGTTCCTCTGTATTTCCTGTTCTGCTAGGACCTAAAGACTTGATGAAACTCAGGACATTCTTTATGAATTTTTTCCTCAGATTATTATCCCTGCCACTTTACCAAAATTGATCTTATCAGAGTTAACAAAGAGTTTGTTAAACCCAGTAGGTCAGTTCCTGAATCTTAATTTTATTTGAAGTTTCAACTGCATTTGATTTAAGTCCCTTCCCTGTTGAAACACATTTTTTTCTACTTTACTTCCTTGCTGCCCCTCTGTCCAGATGCTGCTCCTACCTTATTGGTTTTCCTTTTCTACTTATTTTGCTTTTTCCTCTTCCTCTTGCCAATCTCTAAGCTTTGGGAGAGTCCCAGGGCTTAGTACTCTTTTGTACCCTACCTCAGTCTGGGTGACCTCTAGTTCTCTAGTTTTAACTACCACTAATACACCATATTCACATTTATAGCTCCAGCCTAGACTTTCTCCCTTGAACTCCATACCCACCTAACTGCCTACTAAATACCTACTTGAATAGATGCCTCAAACTAACACATCATGAAAGTCATTTTGATTTCCTCTCTAAACTTGCCTCTGTTGCTGAGTCTTTCTTATCTTGGTGACACTTAAATTCTTTCATTTGTTTAGACCGGAAAACCGTAAGAGCTCTTTTCTCTCATATCCTACAACACAACACCTCTGTTAGCAATTCACAATCAGATCTATCTTATAAATACTGATATCTTCCACATCAACATCATTCTGTCAGCTGATACCACCCTGTTCCTAACCAACATTATCCTTTGCCTGGGTAGTCAACTAGCTTACTAACTGGTCTCCCTGCTTTGTAGTCTTATGTATAAATTTTCATACAGCTGCTTGGAGTGACCCACTAAAAATAAATTAAATTAGGTCATAATACATCTTGACTTAGAACCCTTTGTTAGTTTCTCACATCTCAGAAAAACTCCAAAGCCCTTATCATGGCTTACAAATCCTGTATGATTTGATCTCCCATTACACTGGTCAACAGTGAGATCATAACTGACTTTAAAAGGCCCTAATCTGTAGTATTTTGGTGTGCTGAACATGAATATAACCCTGAACATTTTTTATTAGCTCTCATTTTGAAGGTATTTCATGTAGTTAATTTATATGTTTGGCCATGTAAATTTATTCAGTAGGGCTGCAGCAACATCCTAAATCAGTCTAGAATGATGTAATGTTACATTGCATTGCATAATACCATCATGAACACATCATCCAGGGTTGATTGCAAAATTTTCTGATGCAATGCAATACTACTGCCAGGTGGCTGCTGAAGTAAGTTGACGTCAGCAGTGCACTATATAAAGCCCTGTCAGAAGGGTTGAGCATTGAAAATATTTCAGACTTTGTGCGAGACAGTTTAAGCTACTGTTCCATAGAACTGTTATTATTTTATCCATTAAGGCACAATATAGAACAGTCATGCCTCAAAAGTGCATTAATAGCGTGGACAATTTCTTCTGTATTTGTGGGGATGGACATTTGCCAACCAGAAGAAAAGTATCACTTCTCAAGAGAAGAAGGTTTATCATCTTTACTTCAGGTGCAAGGTTGGTGACCAAGACAAGCCCTGGGCCCCGCATATATGCTGTGCTATGTGTACAACACAGCTTTCACAGTGGTTAAATGGCAGAAGACCATCAATGATTGCAGTCCCCATGGTATGGAGAGAGCCAAGCAACCACATAAAAGACTGTTACTTCTGCTTGGTTCCTCCTCTTTCCAGCGGAATAATGAAGCAAAAGAAGTCGAGAATATAAGGGCACAAAATGGAAGAGAGGAGAATACAGGGGACCATGGAGATGGATCACGGGTGAATTGGTGGTGGGCTGCCCAAGGGGAATACAAAACGTAAAAGACATAAATAACAATAAAAAAAAAATAATAAATGGCAAAAAAAAAAAAAAAAAAGTCGAGAATAGTCTATCCAAACATTCTGTCTGCATTGAGATGACCAGTTCAACAACTTGCTGCAGGGTGATGCAAAACAAGCATGGAATACTTTTCACCTAGTGTCTACAAACTTTCTTGGGAATGTTAGGCCAGAAAACTACAAGGAACTAATAGAAGACATGCTGCTGCAGTATCAGAAACTTGGCTGCAATGTCTCTAAAGATCCACTTCCTTCATTCCCATCTGGATTTCTTCCCTGAAAACTGTGGTATGGTTAGTGATGAACGTGGCGAACGTTTTCATCAAGATAGTGCATCAATGGAGCAAAGATGTCAGGGAAAATGGTCCACTACAATGCTGGCTGACTACTGCTGGACACTCCCCAGAGATGCTCCTGAACAGCTGTACAGGAGACAAGCAAAGAAATCTAAGAAGTAGTCTATGACTTGATTTTTTACAGGTATTAACTGTAGGCCTATCACTATTGGCATGCATTTCGTGATGTAAACATCAATTTATTGCAGATTACAAAAAAAAACTAGAGCCATAATTAGAATTTGACTGTTATATTTGTGTTGAGCACATACAAATTGATAGGAAATGACTAATTTTATTTCAGTAATGTGACTTTTGTAAACATTTATTGATCAGTGTTATCTCTCCTGCCATCTTTTCTCTTGCTCACTCTGCTACAGGCACAGTGGTCTGTTTGCTGTTCATCAAATACCAGGCAAACTTCTGCTTTTTCCTTTATGCTTGATTTTTCCTCTGCTGGAGTGCTTTTCAGGCACTCCTTGTTTTCTGCTTCCTTCTGTTTTATGCCTATTTGTCACCTTTTCCAAGAGGCCTTCTTTCTCAAATCTGTCTAATGTGGCTCACCACCTACTATTCCTCTACTCTCCCAAACACACACTTCTATCCCTTTAACCTAGCTTATTTTTGTTCATAGCTCTTATTGGCAAAAAAGAAATACAATATAATCTTCCACATCCCCCATAAAAGTATTTTTTGAATTAGTATAAATGTCCTAATGAAAAACTTTCAGTAATACCAATAGTTGTAGTCATTAATAATGGAAACTTGGAAATCAGACTGCCTGTTCTCAAATTCTGACTTTGTGACTTTCTAATAATGTTTTTTAATCTCCTGTGCTTCAGTTTCTTCAGTATACTATGGTATCTATCTCAAAAATTAAGCTGTAAGAAATTGTTCAAAGTATGTCAAATATTTAATATTCAAACATGTCAGCTCATGCTGTTAATATTCCTTTCCTTAAATATTAAGATGGGATATCTCCCAATATGTTATGAGCTAATTAATTAAGCAAAGTACCTATGGCATATTAATTTATATATCTCTACAGGTTTAATATAATAATTGCTTAGTAAATGGCATAAATAAATGATCATAAATGACCTTTCATGTTTTTGATTTTTTAAAAATTGTCTGTAGGGCCAGTGAGTTTTGTAAGAGATGGGGGAAATAGAACAATAAAATATTTTAAAGCCAATCTTGGATATAATCATATGTAAATAAAATAACAAAAGTTATTTTTTTAAACATACATAATATTTTAATTGTTAATGCCCAGTGCTACAGAGAATAAGAGAAAATCTGATAATAGTAATGTGTTCACATGCAAGTTTGGCAGTAAGTATCAAGAGTCAAAAACATATTTCTATTCCTACCCTTCGACCTCGCAAGTCTACTTCAGAAATTTACCTGAAGGAAAAATTTGTGTATGCCAGTTTCTTTCTCTGCCATCCTCAAATAAAAGTCAAAAAACAAAAGGTAAAATTGTCTCTACTTGCAGATGACATATTACATATAGAAAAACCTAAATAATCACCAAAAAACTGTTAGAACTAATAAATGATTTCAGTAAAATTGCAGTAATCAAAGGCAATTTACAAAAGTCAGTTGTTTATTCACTGACCAGAAACTGTCAGAAAACAAAATGAAGAAAACAGTCCTAATAATGATAGCATCAAAACAATAAAAATGCTTAGCTATAAATTTAACCAAGAAGTGAAGGATCTACATATTGAAAAGCGTAAGATATTGATGAACGAAATTCAGTAAGATATAAATGGAAAATTGTTCCATGCTCATGGATTGGGAAAATTAGTATTATTAAAATGTCCATACAACCAGAGCGATCTACAGATGCTGTCCCTATCAGAATTCCAGTGGTATTTTCCAAAGACAGGAAAAAGTAGTCCTAAAATTTGTATGGAACCACAAAAAAATCCTAAATAGCCAAAACAATCTGGAGAAAAAAACAACAAAGCTGTAGGCACCATACTTCCTGACTTCAAGCTATATTACAAAGCTATAGTAATCAACAAAACAGTTTGGTTTTGGCATAGAGACAGACAAGTAGATCATTGTGAGCCCTGAAATAAATCTATATGTATATGGTCAATTAATATTTGAGAAAGGAACCAAGAATATACAATTGGGGGCCTCCCTGGTGGCACAGCAGGTAAGTCACAGCACTGTGAAGCTATCCAGAGCCACTGAAGCATGAGTTTGATACCCGGCCAGGGAGTTTCCCACATGGCGCAGCAGCCTCTCCTGCCTCACCCACTGCTCCCCTCAGCAGTGTAATTCAGTCAGTCTGCCTGTTCTGCTCCCCACTCTGGTGAATCCTCTCGCCCCTCCCGCCCACTGGCCTATATCTCATTTTGTATGCAGTAAATAAATCTTAAAAAAAAAAAAAAAGAATATGGGCCCCCCTGGTGGCACAACGGGTGGGTTAAGCGCAGTGCTGTGGAGCTGTCAGCAGCTGCCATGCGAGTTTGATGCCCATGGAGCGGCAGACCTCTCCTGCCTCGCCCGCTGCTCCCCTCAGAAGTGTATTTCAGTTGATCTGCCTGTTCTGCTCCCCACTCTGCCTCTAGTGAACCCTCTCACTGCCCCACACCTCTGGCCTTTACCCTAGCATTGTATGCAGAAATAAATCTTTTAAAAAAAAAAAAGAATATACAATTGGTAAAGAACAATCTCATCAATAAATAGTGTTGGCGAAACTGGGTAGCACTGTGCTTTTTAGTATGCTCTTCAAGCCAAATTCTAAAAAGATGTGGATGACAAGGCTTCCCCACTCCCAACAAACAATTCTTGACACGAGACTTCAACTGAATTCATACCCAGAGATAGTATCAGATTCCACAGGTTAAGGGCTCAGTCTCCCAAGACCAGCCTTCACTTCATATGTAATGAGAAAACCTCAAGCAAGTATGTATTTCTAAATGACTGACTGTAGATCGGAAGTCCCCATAACCCGTCCTCAGACTTCAGACCCATCACAAGTCCAGATTATTTATGCTTCTGACCCATTTTTCTAAATCAGAGGTTCGCAGCACATCCTTCTCAGATTTAATTAATTTGCTAGAATGGCACACACAACTCGGGAACCTGTTTACTCACTAGATGACTGACTTACTACAAAGAATACTAAAAGATGCAAGATCAAAAGCTGGATGGAAGAGATGCATAGAACCGAATCCTCTCTAGGCATGTCATTCTACCCCAGATCTTCACATGTTCAAACTATTGGTTCTCCTAAGTCCCCTACTTTTGGATTTTTATGGAGGCTTCATTACATAGGTGTGATTAATTCATTGGCCATTGTCAGTTGAACTCAACCTCTAGCCTCTCCCCCCGCCCCCAACACACACACACACACACACACACACACACGTCCTTGATATTCATGTTGGTGTCCCTGGCAGTCAGCTCCCATCCTCAGATGTTTTCCAAAAGTTACCTTCATTGACATAGAAAAGATACCTTTTATTATTCACAACACTTAATTCTGAGGGGAACTATAAGCCAGGAGCTGTGGATAAAGAGCAAATATAGATGAAGTGATAAATGTGTTAATTAATTAACTCTATGGGGAGAAGGAATGCTTTCACAATATATGTGTTTAGCACATTATCACTTAGATACTTTTAAGTATCTAAACAATAATAGTAATAAGGCAACTGAGACTTAGAGATGATGGCTTTCCTGTTGTCATTAGTTCTGGAATTTGAATTAAGGCTGATATCATTCTTCAGATGAATTGACTAACAATTATTTTTATTAATTAATACTTTTAATTGGAAATAACAGAAATCCAACTGAAATGATTTAAGGAATGGGAGAGGGAGTGGTTTATAAGCTTGTGGACTCTAATGAAGGTTGAATAGCAACAGGGAGAACAGGTTTGCAGCTAAGTTTGCATCTGAGAAGTTGGAACTATATGCTCATGGTATCAGACTCCATCTTTTATTTTGACTTGTCTCTAGATGTAACTTCCGTTTTCTCTCACTGTTGATTGGCTTTCACTACATTGGGACACCTGGCCTCCAACAGCTATTGTATCTCAAGTCTTTAGCCTCTGGAAATAAAATGCCTGATAGTTGTTAAAACAAACAAAAAAATGTGCCAAGAGAACTTATTATTGTCTTGGATTTGCTCTCCATTCCTAGACCTGTCAACTAGGTTCAAGTTCTTGTAATAATTGCTTGTATTAAGTAATTTAGAATGTACAGTTTTCAAGAATATAGCCAATAGAGAACAGTGGTTGCACATAATGTTTGGATACAATCCCATGAATATTTACTACAACTGATTATGTGCCACTATTTACAGTAGTGAAAAGTTTGAAACAAGCTAAATACTCTCCAGTGGAGCTTGGTCAATTGTAGTTTATTGACTTAATGGATTATTGTATAGCCATTATGATTATGAAAATCATAGTAATAGAGATATACTTTTGAGGCTATGTTAAGTGGGAACAGAATAGAACATTTTATATACAGTGTTTGCTATTGTGAAAATTGAAATGTAGTGGAAATGACTTAGTTTATTCAGAAACTTAAGAGATAGCATGAGACAATGTCATTGTCGTCCAAAGTCTAGTTCCTAGCTTTGTGTATTCTAGTGCTTGCTTTTGTTCAAGCATTCTTCACTGATCTATGAGGGACTGATTGATGGTAACCAAGTTTATAAGAGACTAATCATAATAATGCAAATTTAATTCACAAAGAAAAGTAATTTCAGGGCATTGAGAACACTGACTGGTCAGCAGCTTTCTCTCTCACAGGTAATCTATAATGAGTATCCAAA
Source organism: Scalopus aquaticus (assembly GCA_004024925.1). Lineage (NCBI taxonomy): Eukaryota > Metazoa > Chordata > Mammalia > Eulipotyphla > Talpidae > Scalopus > Scalopus aquaticus. Next base: position 64,408 of record PVIJ01007631.1, read on the forward strand.
AAATAATCAGATAGTACTCTGTGATCATGGAATACTCATAATTTATATGAAAATATACATAGTTTAAAAATGTAGAATTATCTCTGTTTGTAGCTAGCAGGTTATTTTTTTAGATTCAGAATCCCCACTAGAAAAAACAAAAAATCTATTTAGATAAATAGAATAAAATGTCATCCTAAGAACATGGAAGAATTAATAACAGGAAGTAAACTCTTTCTGAAAATCACATTCTGCATCACAACCACTAAATTGGGAGACTATTATTTCCCTTTTTTCTTTTTTTTTCTTCCTGGGGATGCAAGCCCTAGCCCCCAGCCAGCCCCCTATTTCCCATTATTTTAAGTGGGAAAAGTTATGTGTTAAATATCAGCCCAACGTCAAGTAATTTCCAAAATTATAACTAAAACACATTAAAATATCTGTGTATCAATCAAAAAATATGTTAGGATGTAAAATGCATAAGACATCCTTTCTGGTCACCATATAGTTAATATGTGGTGACTTATGAACAGTTGCTTTGTGAGTTTAACACATGGCTTCTTTTTTTTTTTAATATCAGCACCACATCCCCTTTGTTGACACTCAGCAGGCTTTATTTCTGATATTCTACCACTTGCATGGCAGTGTAACTTGAAACCTTTTTCTGCATTGTTTTTGCCATTTTTTTTTTTTCAAAACGTCACACTGAGTTTTAGGTACATAGGGTAAATGTTTGCTGTATAAAAATAATTTGAAAAACATTGAGGAGTGTTTAAGATCTAAGAAATTGAGATCTTAAAACCAGGAGGTATTTAACAGAGAAAAATTAGGTTCTGTGTGGTGTGCCTGCAGTTGCCATGCCAAAATGGAAGGGAACTAGAAACCTGAAGAAGTAAAGAACCTAGAAGCCACTTTTTCCCTGAGGGCATCTGTTGATCTTGGAAACTTTAAATTTTAATGTATGAAAGTGTGAGGGGAACAGAAATTAAAGCCCAAGGTATGTGCATGATGTAGATATACCAAGAGACCTTCCCTGTCATAATGTGCACCCTAATATGCTGTAATGCAGGTGAGCATAATCTGGAAGTGGACAACCCTCTCAGGAAGCTAAAGTCTTGAATTTTTTTCTAAATTACACTGGACTGGGGCCTCCCTGGTGGCGCAACTGGTTAAGTGCAGCACAATGAAGCTATCCAGAGCCATGGAAGCACAAGTTCGATACCCAGCCAGGGAGATTCCCACATGGCGTAGCAGACCTCTCCTGCCTGGTCCACTGCTCCCCTCAGCAGTGTACTTCAGTCGATCTGCCTGTTCTGCTCCTCACTCTGTCTCTGATGAATCCTCTCACCACCCCATACCTCTAGCCTATACCCCAACTTGTATGCATAAATAAATAAATCTTTAAAAAAAAATTATACTGGACTAATATCGGGCAAATGAGGAGCTTTAAAATTGGCCAAAGGCAAGTGCCCAAATTGCTTGCTGGTCACTATCTTGGTTCTGCACCCATTGCAAGACTACTCAGGCTTAGGGAACAATAACAATGGGATTTATTTACCAAACAGGGAAAAGCAAAGAATTACTGAAGTCAACATATGGCCATTTACCTTACTTAAAGCAATGTCCAGTCTGTAAGTTCCAGAAAAGTAACAAAGGTGGCATCTTCCCGCCACTGCTGATGGGGAGCTCCTCTTCCAAACAATAGGCCACATTTCCACAATGGCGTCTTCTTGCTTCTGCAGACGCGCAACAGCCAGAGAGTAGGCCAGGTTCCAAATCACGAGGACAACACAGAACACAACTGGAGATGCTCCCGGAACTGCCATGGTGCCCCAGCACAGCACCAGGCCAACAACACTGCAGACAGCAACTACAGCGGCCAGCCGGCCCAACAAACTGCACTTGCTCATTTTAGAAATGTGCCCGTTTGGGGCCTCTGCTTTCTTCCTTCAGCAGTAAAGACAAAACTGGGAGTAGTTTCTGTCGCTCAGTTACTTGCAAACCTCCAAAGTCACTGGCCCCAAAGTCACTGAAGATTCCAAAAACGCTCAATGTATATCCTGGCGGCTCAAAACTTCTGGCATCTGATTTCCAAACTCTCAATCTTGGCAGCTACATTTTCTGCTGCTGCTTTTCCTACATCGTGGCAATTGCTTCCTCTGTTCCTTCAGCATGACAGCTGCCTCTTCCATTCCTATTTCATGGTGACTGCTTCCTCTACTCCTTCAGCATGGCAACTGCTTCTTCTTTTCCTACATCATGGCGACTGAATTCCCCTTCTCTTTCAGTCCCTTTTATATCTCATTAGACTCTCCACACCCCAAACTGCAAACCCAGCACCCTCCCTGGGGCTATTCATTCTCATCAGCAAACCCCTCCGGGGGCACTACATTCACTGAACTTTGGACTCAGCCCAGTTACAGAATTACTGAATCATTATAATTCTACTTTTTTTTTTTTTGAGGAACTACCATACTATTTTCCAAAGTGACTATATCATTTATCATTTCTACTGACAAGACAATTCTCAAAAATTTTTTAAAAGATTTATTTATTTATGCATACAAGAGCTGGGGTGGGGCCACAGGCACAGGGCAAGGGTGAGGGATGGTGAGATTGATGGAGGAGATATAACGAAAAATGAGATTAGAACTAGACCCACACAAGGAAGTAGGGGTAGAAGAAATCAACATAACCATTGGCACAATCCCTAAGTGCTAGCTCCTAAGTTACAAAGCATAGGTAGGAGCTAGACAGCAGTCTAGGGCCAAAGGTGTGGAGATTGAGCCCATTGTAGAATCTCTGGTCTCTTTTCTAAGTCTAGTTAGCTAGTAAACAGACAGCCATCTTCAAAGATGAGCCCCTCCCAACGGAAAGAAGTGCCATCCACACAAGAATTAGGGGCAGCCATTTTCTCTGCCCACCTGTGCCTATGCAGGTGCTTTCCTTTACCAATTCTGTCACTCTGCAGGGCAGAGGCCTGCCTGTCTGCCCGTGACCTGCACCATGAAGGCCTCTCTTAGCAAACCTGCCCCCCTCAGAGGGGCAGCTCTTCCTGTCCATTTGTGTCTGTACAAGTGTCCTTTACTTGTCCTAATAAACCTGTTTTTTAAGTATAACTGAGTCTCTGTCTCGTGGAGAAATTTGTCACGTGCTGCCGAAGGGAGCTCTGGTGACACCTTTCCCATAGTGAACCCAAGGACCCCGCTCCGCTCTCAAATCCATCGGAAAAATGGCATCAAGAGGATTCACCAGAGGACAGAGTGGGAAGCAGAAAAAGTGGATTGACTGAAATACACTGCTGAAGGGAATAGTGGGCAAGACAGGAGAGGTCTGCTGTACCATGTGGGTCAGCTCCTGGCCTGGGATCTAACTCCTGCTGCTCCTGCTGAGGTAGCTAACTCCTGCTGCTCCCGATAGGTTCATGGTGCTGAGACTTAACCCCTTGTACCACCAGGGAAGCCCCTAATTCTCAAATTTTATATACTTATTGTGTCAGTAGCTGTATTTTTCTAGGAATTTGATTGTTCCATCAAACTTTAAAATTTATTGACACAAAGTTTGTAATGTCTGTAGTATAGTGATATTTTTCATTTATACTGGTTATTTAAGCCTATTTTCCTTCTGCTTTAAAAATCAGTGTTGCCTGGAGTTTATCAATTTTATTTACCTTTTCAAATAATTGATCTTGTGTTTTTATTTTGCTGTTGGTCTCACTCTTTGGATCGGATGTGTTTGTGCTCACCTGGGTTTGTGTAATTGTTTTCCCTTCTTTCTGCTTCTTCCAGAAACAATTTTCCAGAGGTACTCTGTTTGTTTGTTTGTATATTTTAATGAGAGTAAATGAGTGAAAGAAGTTGAAGTGTTAGGAATGAATGACATTTTTTCAGCGCTAAACTTTAACCATTACCAGCTGTATTTAAAATTCTAATGCTCTGGTTGACAAGATTATCAAATGCAGCTTGTAACAGTGTTACTCTTTTTATTCTCACCTTGGCAGGACCCGTTGGGGCGCAGCCCCTACTCATGGTGCCCAGAAGACCTGGCTATGGCACCATGGGCAAACCCATTAAATTGCTGGCTAACTGTTTTCAAGTTGAAATCCCAAAGATTGATGTCTACCTCTATGAGGTGGATATAAAACCAGACAAGTGTCCTAGGAGAGTGAACAGGTAAGGATCATGAAGTTACAGAGATCTTTTGCTGTTGGTACTTGCCTTTTCTTTAGTAATTATGTTTACCTAATATATCTGAATAACAATGATAACATATAACAGTTTGACCAAGAATTCATGGTAATTTTTTTTTAATTGTTCAGAAGTTTGATGATGGGGAAAATGTGCAAACAGGACTTATTTTCTTCATTTTCATCAAAATACTAACTTTTGTTTGCACTTTTGGCAGTATTGTACACAACTAGTCAATGAAAATTGTTGGTGGGCTACTGAAATTTGTTCAGTTCCTATACTTGAGCACCTGAAAGTCTGGAAGTTAGAAGTCACTAGGTAGAACTTCACAATCCCTTTTCAGCATTAAACAGTCATGGGTAAAAATGAGGCAGTTCCGTAATAGCTTATTTTAACATGTCCAAAATGGACAACAAATTATCTTGTTTCTTACTAGTAAAGGTTTTATTATTTCCTTCTATGAAGTTATTGTAATTCTCTCCTAAACGTCCAAGTTTTTTAGTATTTAAAGCAACACATATGAGGTTTCTGTTGCTCATATACCACATGTTCAAATATTTGTCAGTATGGCATTAATCATAATAGTAGAATTATGTATTGTAGCCAAACAAGTTTCCACTTTAGTCAGAAGAGTTTTCTTGGACAAAATATCCAGGAAATGCTTATGAATCATTCTGTGGTCAACTTGTCTTCTTGAGAGTTGCTATCTATTGCTTTTTTTGGTCCTTTCTTCACCTGGTATATCTGTATTTCTTTCCTTTTTTTTCCCTATTTAACGATATTGATCATCAGTTAGTAAAAGAGCCTGTTTGTTAAGTAGATTTCAAATGTTTCCAGTTTTTTTTTCTTTTATAAGTGAATGGTTGTAATAACTAAATGTCAAATATTTTTAGAAATACTGTGATCTAGAGTATAAATTCTGTAATGAGATTTTGTTTGTCCAGCAACTACTAAATATATTAATTGAATCTTGAGTAAATTATTATGTAATTATTAAATATCATTAAATAGTGAAATACATACATGGAAAATATTTGGCATATTTTCATGGACTTATCGGCCATTTGTGTATCTTTGGAGAAATAAATGTCTAGTTACTTTGCTTGTTTTAAAATTGGATCATTTGTCTTTTTTCATCAATGAGTTGTAGGGGTTATTTATACCTTCTAGCTGAAAGTACCTTATAGATAGAATATTTACAAAAATTTTCTCCCTGTCTACATACTGCCTTCTTGCTTTCATGTTGGTGTCCTCAGAAGCACAAATGTTTTTAAGTCCAGTTATTTATTGTGCAAGTTGTTACTTTAGTGTCAAATCTATGAAGAGGTATACTTCTGATTAAAATAATTCAGTACATCATGGTAACTATAGTTAATACTGTATTTCATATTTGAAAGTTGCTAAGATAGTGTATCATACAAAATCTTAATTGGAAGAAAAAAATTTTATAACTATGTTTGAGCACAGATATTAATTAAGCTTATTGTGGTGATCACTTTGCAGTATATACCAATGTCAAGTCATTTTGTTTTACACCTGGAATTAGTGTGTCAGGTTTCCTCAATTTGAAAAAATCAGTAGTGCTTCATATTGAGTGAACTATGAAGATTTCTATATTATATACCAATTACCTGTCTTTTTTTTTTTTTTAAAGATTTACTTATTTGATATAAGCTGGGGTGCAGGCCAGAAGTGTGGGATGGTGAGAGGGTTCACCAAAGACAGAGTAGGGAGCAGAACAGGCAGATCGACTGAAATACACTGCTGAGGGGAGCAGCAGGCGAGGCAGGAGAGGTCTGCTGTGTTATGGGGGAATCTTCCCCGCCAGGCAACTTCACAGCACTGCGCTTAACCCATTGTGTCACTAGGGAGGCCCTAAAAGATTCATTTTTTAATCTTTCCTACTTTTTTTACTGCTCTTTGTTGTGCCTTGCTTTATATCAGGCACTGTGCTAGATTCTAAAGGTAACAAGATAAATAAGATATCGTATCTGCTAAGGATTTCATAGTCTGTATGGAGTGATAAGTTTTGTGAGGTGTTAAAGAGTAAATAATTCCTGCTTTTAGATAGAGGAGGGTGCAGAACATGACATGATATCTGAGTTGAATAGTTGCCAAGGGACCAGTAGAAAGAATAATCCATATAGAGAGAGCATGAGCAATGGTATGCCATGTTTATGTAACAAAAGTTGACCAGTATAAGTAGCTAGTCTGAGAAATTAGCTTTTATATATATATATATATATATATATATATATATTTTATATATATATATATTTATATATATATTTTATATATATATATATTTATATATATATTTTATATATATATATATTTATATATATATTTTATATATATATATAAAAGCTAATTTCTCAGACTAGCTACTTATACTGGTCAACTTTTATATATATATATATATATATATATAAAAAACCTAACTTATGTAGGGTATAGGTTATAAACGATCTCAAGTCCACACCAAGGCTTGAGAACTCAGAAACAGTAGCAATCCTTTTGGAGGGTTGTTTTTGTCTTTTATTTAGATTTATTTACTTATGCATACAAGAACTGGGGTGTAGGCCAGAGGTGAGGGGTGGTGAGAGGATTCACCAGAGACAGGATAGGGAGCAGAACAGGCAGATCTACTGAAGTACACTGATGAGGGGAGCAGCAGGCGAGACAGGAGAGGTCTGCTGCGCCATGTGGAAAGCTCCCTGGCCAAGGATTGAACTAGTGCTGCAGTGGCCTCTGATAGCTTCATAGTGCTGAGACTTAACCTGTTGCGCCACCAGCGAGGCCCCCATTGGAGGGTTTTGAGGATATGAGGAACATCATTATTTAAAAGCAAAGTTGAGGCAGTATGTAAAGGGAATTAGAGAAGAGAAAGACCAGAATCCTGGAGAACATTTGTTAGAGTGTTGCAGATTGATAGTCTTCAAACTTGATCATATATTCGCCCTTCCCTGCCCCCATTAAAATATGTTTAACCATGTACTCAACAATATATAAATAAATATATATGCACACATTTAAAAATAATTTGTATGCATGTACTGCCATTTTAACCTATTGTATATCTTATGGAAAAATTAAAGATGAGAAAGGAAACAATTTTTTAAATGAACTACTTAAGAATATATATAATAATTTGAAAATTTCAGAATAATGGTAACAAAAACCTGAGTGAATAGGTGCCACACACTTGAATTGAAGTAAGTTGTAACATGTTGAAAATTGGGGTATTAAAGTATCATTTTCAGCTCTTAGATGTTGCAGAACTCCCATTCTTTTAGGATTTCTGGTATAACATATGTTGCATCTGTGAGGGTGCCAGTGTCAGTCCATATTCATGAATGTTAGTGTATCTTAATTTTTAACTGTTAGATGAAAATTAAATATGTGTTTCTTTTTTTTCTCCTACTCCAGCACACCCCCACCACATGTGATAACTCTTTTTCTAGGTTAGAGGTAGTGTGTTCTAAGACTTCACTAACAGTAGTGACAGTGATGATGAAGGGGGAGGGCTTAGATGTCAGATTTATAAGAATGTTTTCATACTTCTTAGCTAGTGCTATAAGGATGGCTTTAATAGAAATATAGATGGTAAAAGGATCAAGGGTTTTTTTTTATTGTTAAATAACTACAGACACTTTATTTAAAGAAAAAAGTTGAAGTATCATATGATCCAGTATCCCCTCTGTATCCAATATAACTTTCAGAGTCCAAGAATTATTCTTGTAGTTTGCCAGCTTGTTTTCTTTGGTTGTTTGTATTTCACAAATGAATGAGACCTTTCAGTAACTGTCTTTTGCTTTTTGACTTATTTCACTTAGCATAATCACTTCGAGAGCATCCATTTTGCTCCCCAAAGCACTATTTCATCTTTTTAAATAACTGAGTAGTATTCCATTGAATATTTATTCCACAATTTTTTTATCCAGTTACCTGTTGATGAACATTTACATTGGTTCCATGTCTTGATATCGTTAATAATGTTGCTGTTAACATAGGAATATATGTAAATCTTTTCATATTAGTGTTTTCATATTCTTTGGGCAAATACCGAGGAGTGGTATTGCTAGATCATATGGTACTTTTTTATTTTTTTTAAGACAACTCCATTTCATTTTCTTAGAGGTATTACCAAATTACATTCCCATCAACAATGAATGTGTGTTGCTTTTTCTCCACATCCTTGCCACTATTTATTGTTTCCAGTCTTTTTGATATGGCCCATTCTCACGAGGATGAAGTGATATCTCATTGTGGTCTTGATTTGTATATCCCTTATAACACTGGTCAACAGTGAGATCGTTACTGACTTTAAAAGGCCCTAATCTGTAGTATCTTGGTGTGCTGAACATGAATATAACCCTGAAAACTTTTATTAGCTCTTGTTTTGAAGATATTTCATGTAATTCATTTATATGTTTCACCGTGTAAATTTATCCAGTAGGACTGCAACATCCTAAATCAGCCTAGAATGATATAATATTGCATAGCATTACATAATACCATCATGCACACATCATCCAGAGTTGACTGCATCATTTTCTGATGGGATGCAATACTACTGCCAGGCGGCTGCTGAAGTAAGCTGACGTCAGCAGCGCACTGTAGAAAGCCCTGTTGGAAGAGTTGAGCATTGAAAATATTTCAGACTTTGTGCGAGACAGTTTAAGCTACTGTTCGATGGAACTTATTATTTTATCCATTTAGGCACAATACAGAACAGTCATGCCTCAAAAGTGCGTTAATAGCGTGGGCAATTTCTGCTCTATTTGTGGGGACGTGACATTTGCCAACCAGAAGAGAAGTATCACTTCTCAAGTGAAGAAGGCTTATCATCTTTACTTTGGATGCAAGGTTGATGACCAAGACAAGCCCTGGGCCCCCATATATGCTGTGCTATGTGTAAAACACAGCTTTCACAGTGGTTAAATGACAAAAGACCATCAATGATGTTTGCAGTCCCCATGATGTGGAGAGCCAAGCAACCACATAAGAGACTGTTGCTTCTGCTTTGTTCCTCCTCTTTCCAGCGGAATAACGAAGCAAAAGAAGTCAAGACTAGTCTACTCAAACATTCCATCTACATTTAGACCAGTTCCACATGGTGAGGTACTTCCTATTCCAGAACCTCCAGCAGAATATTCTCTCTATTCATCTGATGAGGACAAGGGTGAGCCGACCTGTTCTTCTCCTGTACTGTCAGCATGCAGTGATCCAGATTTTCACTGTGGTGCATCATCAACCCCACACAGACTAACACAGGAAGAACTAAATGACCTGGTTCGTGATTTGGACTTATTCAAGAACGGGGCAGAATTGCTAGGATCAAGACTCCAGCAATGGAATCTTCTAGAAGATGTCACAATTACTTTATATTGAAAGCAAAGCAAAGATTAAAGAGGGAGTTTTGGTGGGTCCTCAGATTCGAGGGCTCTTCAAAGATGACTGGTTCAACAACTTCCTGCAGGGTGATGCCAAACAAGCATGGAATGCTTTTTGCCTAGTGTCTACAAAATTCTTGGGAATGTTAGGGCAGAAAACTACAAGGAACTAATAGAAGACATGCTGATGCAGTATCAGAAACTTGGCTGCAATATGTCTCTAAAGATCCACTTCCTTCATTCCCTTCTGGATTTCTTCCCTGAAAACTGTGGTATGGTTAGTGATGAGCATGGCGAACGTTTTCATCAAGGTATCGCATCAATGGAGCAAAGATGTCAGGGAAAATGGTCCACTACAATGCTGGCTGACTACTGCTGGACACTCCGCAGAGATGCTCCTGAATAGTTGTACAAGAGACAAGCGCAGAAATCTAAGAAATAGTCTATGACTTGATTTTTTACAGGTATTAACTGTAGGCCTATTACTATTGGCATGCATTTCGTGATGTAAACATCAATTTATTGCAGATTACAAAAAAAACTAGAGCCAGAATTAGAATTTGACTGTCATATTTGTGTTGCGTTCATACAAATTGATAGGAAATGACTAATTTTGTTTCAGTAACATGACCTTTGTAAAAATTTGTTGACCAGTGTTATCATCATTCATCTGTATAAGACCCCTCTAACTGACTTCTTTCCTTCATTTTCCATTTATTCCTGTTCTTCTTCCCAGTGTGTTCGATGAACACTTTTCTGCTTGTATGTATTCCCACCTTAACTCTCTGCACAAGGTTTTCAGAAGCTATTCATGTTGCCATAGGACACTTAGTTCATTCATTCTTTTTTTAAAAAAAAAGATTTATTTATTTATGCATACAAGAACTGGGGTGTAGGCCAGAGGTGTCAGGTGGTGAGAAGATTCACCATAGACAGAGTAGGGAGCAGAACAGGCAGACTGACTGAAATACACTGCTGAGGGGAACAGTGGACCAGGCAGGAGAGGTCTGCTGTGCCATGTGGGTCAGCTCCCTGGCCAGGGATCAAATAGACCAAACATCCTGATAAATTAGATCTCTAAAATTTTACTTGAGAAAGCACACTTGAGAAAAAACTTAAAATGGGGGGAAATCATTTGTTTTATACCCAAAAACTGATCAGTGAATCTACTCTTTCTTGTAAAATTACTCTAGAGAAAATTTGATCTTTATTTACATAGTTTCAGAAAATAGAATTGAAATTAAGTCAGCTTAATTGTTTTGTCACAGAGAATACTTCATTTTCTCTTTTCCCTCTTACCAACCCACTTGACTAGGCTAAAATTGAAATTTTTTTTTAAAGATTTTTTTATTTATGCATACAAGCTGGGGTACAGGCCAGAGGAGTGGGGCAGCGAGAGGGATCACCAGAGACAGAGTGGGGAGCAGAACAAGCAGATAGTTGGAAATACAGTGGGCAAGGCAGGAGAGGTCTGCCACGCCATGTGGGAATCTCCCCGGCTGGGTGTCGAACTCACAACACTGCTGCTGACAGCTCCACAGTGCTTAACCGCTGTGCCACCAGGGAGGCCCTAAAATTGAAATTTTTTTACTGTTAAATTTATCGTGATTTTTCTCATCATAATATATAATTGTATAAACAATATTTTAAAAAGCATGCTTTTCACCACTTCTCTCTCTAGAGGTAACCATTATATCTACTTGGTACATAGCCTTCTAGATAAATTTCCACTGCTTTTATAGATGTGTTTCTACAAAATTTCATTTAATTTGTGGATATACAGTATTCTCTCTTACCAGGCTGATTTTTCACGAAAGTGCATCATGAATATTTTCCCATGTGAATGTGCAGGGTAAAAATGTTTGCTATATGGGGCCTCCCTAGTGGCACAAGGGGTCGAGTCTCAGCACTATGAAACTAACAGCAGCCACTGCAGCAGGAGTTCGATCCCCAGCCAGGGAGCTGAAGCATATGGTGCAGCAGACCTCTCCTGTCTTGCCCGCTGCTCCCCTCAGCATTGTATTTCAGTCAATCTGCCTGTTCTGCTCCCCACTCTGTCTCTGATGACTTATCTCACCCCCTCATACCCCCCCACACACCTCTGGCCTGTACACCAGCTCTTGTATGCATAAATAAATAAATCTTTTAAAAAATGTTTGCTGGGTAAAAACAGGTTTCAAAATATCCTTACTGGTTATATACTGTTACAAGGATAGAATAGGGTGCAAAGGTGGGGAAGGACAAGGTACAATGTAATTATTGCTCTCAAAGTATAGTCTAGTAGAAGCTAAGTATACAATAGTTAGAACAGGGTAAGTATTCTAATAAATGTATTCATTAGGTGCTACTTGAGCACAGAAAAAAGAATATCAAACTCTTCAATAGAGAGAGGTGACTGTAAAATGATGGTGTAAAAAAAACTGTAAAAAAAGATGGTGAAAGGGACTTTGGATCAGTTTCTAAGAATATCACTTTGCAGATCAGCTGTCACCTAGAATGATTAAGTAATTCACTGGATTCTCTGTCTTTTGTGTAATTCATATCATCACTTACAACAAATAATCTCTTTCATATCATAAGCCATGGCCCTGAAAGCTAAATCCTTAATCATGTATTATTGTCCTTGAGAACTTAGACAGCTTTAAATATTGCAGAAAATTACTTTAATTAAGATATTTGTATTTCATTGTGTAGAGGATTATGGAAATATATTTTTTCCCCCTTTTTAGGGAGGTGGTTGACTCAATGGTTCAGCATTTTAAAGTTACTATATTTGGGGACCGTAGACCAGTTTATGATGGAAAAAGAAGCCTTTACACAGCTAACCCACTTCCTGTGGCAACTACTGGGGTAAGATGTACATTCCTTTATTAGAAAATTATATTTTAACAATGTCTCCTTGGAAAATGCATTTATTTACCATTTTATTTTATTACAATCCATATGTATATGTGTATCATTTATCTTTTTGAGCTTTTATTTTGAAATAATTTCAAACTTACAGAATCATTCAGAGAATTCACATGTACCCTTTACCCAGATGCACCCGTGTTCTTAACATTCACCACATTCGTTATAGCATTCTCTTGTGCTGTTTATCTCTATAGATACAACTTATGTAGTTATGTACAACTCTATAGATACAACTTATGTAGCTATACAGATATCTATCCAGATGTCTATCTATATAGATATATCTATCGAGAGAGAGGGAGAGAGGGAAGAGGGAGAGAGGGAGAGAGGGAGAGAGAGGGAAAGATATACAGGCTTATTATTTTTCCAGTACCATCAAGAGTAGGTTATAGTTATAAACCATTAAATTCAATTTAAAAAAAATTTAAGAGGGGCTTCCCTAGTGGCGCAACGGGTTAAGCACTGTGGAGCTGTAGGCAGCTGCAGCACGAGTTTGATGCCCAGCCAAGGAGATTTCCACATGGCACAGCAGACCTTTCCTGCCTCACCCACTGCTCTCTTCAGCAGTGTACTTCAGTTGATCTGCCTGTTCTGCTCCCCACTCTGTCTCTGGTGAACCCTCTCACTGCCCCATACCTCTCACCTTCTCCCCAGCTTGTATGCAAAAATAAATAAATCTCAAAAAAATAAAAATAAATTTAAAAAATTGAAGAGTAGGAAAAAAAGGTTGCATACATCATGTCCTTCGATGTATATTTGTTAAGAACAAGAATAAAGAACATAGTATTTATCAACTTCACTCAGTTTTACACTGATAGGATACTTTCGTCTAATCAGCAATCTGTATTGAATTTTTGTCATTTTTTTTTTCCAAGTGTCTTAGCATTTTTCCCCTCTAATATAGAATCCAGTTCTAGGTTCATGATTATGTTTAGATATCATGTCTTTTTAGTCTTTTTTCATTCTAAAACAATTCCACACCCTCACCCCTTTTCTTTTTCTTTTTTAAAGATTTGTTTATTTATGCATACAAGCTGAGGTGTAGGCCAGAGGTATGGGACGGTGAGAGGATTCACCAAGACAGAGCGGAGAGCAGAACAGGCAGATCGACTGAAGTACACTGCTGCACCCTCACCCCGTTTCCCCCCTTTCATTCATGATATTAATATGGGTAAAGATTGGGCCTCCCTGGTGGTGCAGTGGTTAAGCGCTGTGTTGTGGAGCTGTCGGCTGCGGGAGTTCAACCCCTGGCCAGGGAGATTCCCACATGGCGTGGCAGACCTCTCCTGCCTCGCCTGCTGCTCCCCTCAGCAGTGTGTTTCCTACGATCTGCCTGTTCTGCTCCCCACTCTGTCTCTGGTGAACCCTCTCACTGCCCCATTCCTCTGGCCTGTACCCCAGCTTGTATGCATAAATAAATAAATCTTTAAAAAAAAAGATTATAAGCAAGTTATTTTGTAGCATATCCTTCAGTATGGATTTGTGTGATGCTTCCTCTTGATTAAATTTTGATTAAACATTTTTGGGTGGAATGTTATACAAGTGTTCTTTCCTTATCAATGCATAATATCAGGAGACACATAATATGTTTTTGCTCCATTAATGGTGGTGCTAACTTTCATCACTTGATTCAATTGGTATCTGCCAAGTTTCTCCTGTGAAGTTATTCTTTTTCTCTTTGCTCTTGTGGGGAAGTAATTTTTTATATTGATTTAAAATACACGTAACATAAATTTACTGTCTGAGCCCATTTTTAAGGTACAGTTCAATGACATTAAGTACATGCACAGTTATCACCTATCACTGTAACTCTTTTCACCTTAAAACTGAAACTCTGTAGCCATTAAACACTGATTCCCCATTCCCCTTGCCTCAGCCAGTGGCAACCACCATTCTGCTTTCTGTCTCTAACTTTGACCACTCTTAGTACCTTAAACAAGTGAAATCACAGTGTATTTCTTTTTGTGATTGACTTATTTCACATAGCATAATGTCCTCAGAGTTCATCCATGTTGTAGCACATATCAAAATTTCCTCCTGTGATATTCCATTATATGTATATAGCACAAATTGTTGATTCAGTCATCTGCTAATGAATACCTTTACGCTGTTGCAAATAATGCTGCTATGAATATGGATGTAATATGTAAAATATTTTAGACCCTGCTTTCAGTTCTACTGAATATATAGCCAAAAGTGGAGTTACTGGATCATATATAATTCTATGTTTAAGTTTTTTGAGAAACTATACTATTTCCACAGTAACTACCACATTATACATTCCCACCAACAGTGTACAAGTTTTCCAGGTTCTCCACAACCTTGTCAACACTTGTTTTGTTTTTGTTTTTATTATGGTAGTGATCCTAATGTGTATGAGATGACATCTCTCTGTAGTTTTGGTTTGTTTTCCCTAAAAATTAGTGATATTGATCATCTTTTCATGTGCTTACGTGCCACTTGTACAGCTTATTTCGAGAAATATGTATTCAGATTCCCTGCTCGCCTTTTAGTTGGGTTGTTTGGGGTTTTGTTGTTGAATTGTAGGATTTTTTTAATACATTCTTACCAGATATGTGATTTGCAGATATTTCTCACATTCTAGGGGCTACCTTTTCACTTTGTTGATTATGCCTTTTTTAAAAAAAAAGATTTATTTATTTATGCATACAAGAGCTGGGGTGCAGGACAGAGGTGTGGGGGTTGAGAGGATTCACCAGAGAGAGAGTGGGGAACAGAACAGGTGGATCTACTGAAATACACTGCTAAGGTGAGCAGCGGGCAAGGCAGGAGAGGTCTGCTGCGCCATTTGGGTCAGCTCCCTAGTGGGGGATTGAACTCATGCTGCAGTGGCTGGGGATAATTTCATAGTGCTGAGACTTAACCCATTGCACCACCAGGGAGGCCCTGATTATGCCTTTTGATGCACAATTTTTTTTTTAAGATTTATTTTATTTATGCATACAAGCTGGGGTACAGGCCAGAGGCATGGGGCTGTGAGAGGGTTCACCAGAGACAGAATGGGGAGCAGAGCAGGCAGATCAACAGAAAAACACTGCAGAGGGGAGCAGCGAGCAGGGCAGGAGAGTTCTGCCGCGCCATGTGGGAATCTTCCTGGTCGGGCCTCGAACTCACATCACCACTGCCGAACTCACATCACCACTGCCGACAGCTCCACAGCACAGCGCTTAACCGCTGTGCCACCAGGGAGGCCCTGATGCAGTTCTTTATTTTGGTGTGGAAGATGCATTTAAGGCATCAGTTTCACGTTAGGCTGTTTCGGGAATAAATGATTCTTGCTTAGAAGGATTACTACTTTGTAGAAATGATTTTCTAATTCTGTCATTACTTCTACATTTATTATTTGGTATTCTGTGTTAAGGAGAACATTTTATTTATTTGTTCATTTTTATTTATATCTTTTACATCATTGTGTATTCCCCATAAAATTCCCACCACCAGTTCACCTGTGAGCCATCACCACAGTCTCTTGTACTCTTTTCTCCCCTGTTTTGATCCCTTTTCCTCCCCCTCCCTTGCAGAGTGTCTCTGATTTAGGGTTGCCTGCTAACTTAGTCGTTTTTTTCCCCTGATCCCTTATTTGGTTCCCCTATATGCCTCGTATAAGTGAAACCACTCGATATTTTTCTTTATCCTTCTGGCTTATTTCACCGAGTATGATAGGGAGAACATTTTATTCGCCTCCATTTATTTGTCCTTACTTATTTGGCTGTCCAAATTATCCCAAATTTGACCAGTGGAGGCCCTTATAAGTTGGCTCCTGTGTCCTTTTGACATGACACATGTCTTTCTTTGTTATTCTGAATACTTCCTTACTTCCTAGCACAACAAGATGTTCTGGATGACATCTTATGTTTTCCATGCTGCAGCCCTGCACTT
>PVIJ01007632.1:0-80902 GCA_004024925.1 Scalopus aquaticus
GAAGTGAGTCCTACTAACACTTCAATTTTGGACTTCTAGTCTCAAGGACTGAGAGATAATAAATTTTTTGTTTGTTTGTTTTAAGCCAAACAGTTCATGATGATTTGTTACACTAGCCTTAATATACAACAGCTCAACAAGGATGGTAGGAGAACAACTATAGGCCAATCTCTCTTATGAAAAGATGTGAAAATTCTAAATAAAATATTAGCCCCACAACTTAATGAAGTAAACTGAATCCAGCATGAAGTTTAAAATAGACATCTTAAGTAATAAAGTAATTTAAGTTTATCCCAGAATAAAGAATGAGTTAACTATATTACAACATACTTTACAAAGATAATTTGAAGGAATATTATTTATTTAAAAATTAGTTTTTGGAAATGAACACACAGATATTTGAGATTATAATCTAATAAACTGAATCAAGTATATTTTCCAAAATTATAAATAATACTTTTTACATTATTACCTTCAACCCAGAATTTAAGACAGAGACAAAACATGAGTTTTATATCTAAAAGTAACTCTGTTAAGCAAGCACATGATATGGATACGTACTAAAAATAAACTTCCCAGTATTGAAAAGAAAATTAGACATAAGGACCCAGTAAACTATCATTGCTCCAATGAGAGACACCAAGGAGAAAAGGAGACTTGACCATTGCCCAAAGGAGCCAAAATAATGTCTGCAGACATCTGGATATTCCCAGGTAGTGGTATCCACTGACGCTAGATAAAAATAAAAGACAAAGAAGAAAATTAGCTGTTGATCATATTCCATATTTATAGTTTGTGTTCCCTAAATTTACTCAAAATATTTTAGCAAAAGATTATGAGCCTTCTATTGTCAGATATTAGACCACATTACGAAATAATAGAAATTAAAACATTATAGAACAAACACATAAAAATATTAAGTTAATGAAATAGTACAGATAATCTGAGAAATCAATTAGAGTTATAATATTTTATAATTAATAAAAGGAAAGGCTCAACAAAATCATCAGTAAGAGACGACATTATCCAATAATATTTGGCATACTTAAATTTCTTGAGTATACCACATGCCAATTAAACTTCAGACAAATGAGTTAAGAACTTAAAGATTAAACTAACAGGGCCTCCCTGGTGGCACAAGGGGGTAAGTCTCAGCACTATGATGCTATTGGCAGCCACTGCTGAATAAGTTCCATCTCTGGCCAGGCAGCTAACCCACAAGGTGCAGCAGACCTCTCCTGTCTCATCCGCTGCTCCCCTCAGCAGTATATTTCAGTAGATTCACCTGTTTTGTCTATTTTGTCCCTACCTTGTCTCTGTTGAAACCTCTCACCACCACTCCCAACACCTCTGACTTACACCCCAGTTCTTGTATGCATAAATAAATAAATCTTAAAAAAAAAAGATTAAAGCAACAGAAAAGTTAGAAGACAATGTGAAAAACAGAACCTGAAAGAAGTGAAGAAATATAAATCACAATGGAAAAGACAGGCAGATAGAAACATAGTCATATAATACAAAAGCCATGCAAATGCTGAACGGGAGAAGTTGACAAGAAGTAACAGATAAAGGGCACTGTCTACATCATATAAAGAATTAAGCAGATTTATTAGAGCACCAAGTAATTTGCAGATAAATGGGGGATGGATATGAATAAATAATAAAATTGAGAGAAAATACACCAGTGCTAGGGAGAGACAGAAAAAAAATTGAAGTCAAAGCACTGACTATTGATTCATACTTACTAAGAGTCAAAAAAATAATTTATGTCTATATAGGTCCTAAAATACTT
Organism: Scalopus aquaticus; assembly: GCA_004024925.1. NCBI lineage: Eukaryota > Metazoa > Chordata > Mammalia > Eulipotyphla > Talpidae > Scalopus > Scalopus aquaticus. The sequence goes on from PVIJ01007632.1 coordinate 1,793, forward strand.
TAAAACAATCTATAAAGGTATTTCCCTGATCCACACTATGGAGATCAATGGAGGGAGTGCACTGGTGCAACTTTGAAAATTCACTACAAAGTTACGTTGTTTATATCTTCATATTTTTCTAATTATAATTTTCTAAAATTTAGGTCTTGGAAATGAACACACAGATATTTGTTGGTCAAAAAAAGTCATCACTATTTGATAAGAATCAGAATTCTTAATTTAGTTTTAGCAAAGACCTTTTTTAAAAAATGTGACTTTTAAAAATTATTTTTATAAGGAAATTAGCATCAAATAATACAACCCGCAAAGAACACCCAGGCTCTGTAAATTTCAAAGGCAGCCACTAATTTATTAATATAATAGTTAGCAGAATACTATGAAGTAGAGAGGGAAATCTTTAGACACAAGATAGTTCATATACCTTAATGTACACATTAGTGATCTACCTCAACAGGAAATACCTACTAATACCCACATCACTAAAGCAATCTACTATAACCATGGCAAATTCTTACATATCATAGAACGTGATTTCACTACTCTGTAGCAGCAATAAAGTGTTAAAAGGCCCATCAGCAAAATGACACATAATCCAGTAGTAAATCCAGCCTGTTTAAAAATAAAAGTACAGAACATATATCATCATATTAGAATAAATTCACACCCAACTATATTATGTTATCCCAAACAATAATGATAAAAACTCAAGAACAAATGGAAAATCAAATATAATCATCTACTTTCTTTAATAAATTTTACATAGATTAAAAACTTTACTATAAAATTTACAATACAAAAAGAGGGAAAAATCAGATAAAATGTGCCAAAAAATTATATTACCTGTTTTATGCCCCAAGGAATACTTAGTATAGATGTTCCCATCATTGTATTCCAAATCATAAAACTGAAAACACAGTGAAAACAAGGAGTTTGACTTGTCAAACATGTTAATTGAGAAAAAAATAATCCATAAGCTTCATTCACATACAATTTGTTATGGTACAAAAAAGTAGTTTACTTACATGGTTACTAAACTAGTATTTTTACCATGTCCTTCAGTGTAACTTTGAAGTTTATAAGCAGAACCTAGTGGACTATATACATAGCACGCTTCTGGAGCTGGAACTACATGATCTGGGGCGATCTGGTAAAAAAAGAAACGGAAATGTTAGCACCAACAAATGTGCAAAGTAGGATTTTTCTATATATAATGGTACCTGTTTTCTACATATAATTCTATTTCATGATAAATTCTGTGCTGTCAAACTCAACAAAATAATTTCAGCTGATGGGCAGTAGAAGAAAACCAACTATTGATTCATCCTATGGAGCCTGAGAAGTACTTGGGCGAGAAACTCTGGCTTGGCAGTAGAGGAGTCGGGCCCCATAGAAAACAGTAATAAACACATGCCAAACATTTCTAAACACCATGAACAAATAAACAGTATGATACCTGTGCATACTGTATACTGAAGAGTGAATACAAGCACTCTTTTTCAAATGCAAATGAAGAACTAAAGGATCAAGAGTTTAAAGACTATAAACAAACTTCATCTGAAATGCGATGAAGTCTTAGAATAGGTAACTGTCAAAATATTTTTCTCTTAATTTTCTTTAGAAAGAAGGAAGAAGAGTAAGCAAGATTGAGATAAAGGAATTCTAGATAGAGGAGACTGGGTTTTATGTGAGGGGAATTTCAAGAATCTAGTAGCTATTGAACAATTTGAGGGTAGTTTTAGCAAAAAGGCAGGTATGGTAATCAAACTATAGAATTGAGAAGTCACTGACGTAAAGAAAGGAATAATAAATACATTATTTATTATAAATAATAAATATTTAAGTAAATATTTAAAATAGTAAAAATATTAAATGCATTGGAGCAGTAAAAAAGGAATTAAAACTGCTGAATTTTAAAAATAAAAAAAGAATCGTTTTCAAAACATTTAATGAATGCTGGTTTCTTTCTCCCTCTTTTTCATTAATACCTACTAAAAATAATTTTTTCTCCTAGAATATTTCCATTTTTCTTTACACTTTCAAGTGTCTGAATATCTCGTATGTGGTAATTCTCAAAGCTACTAAATGACTTACTGTATTTTTGATCCTAATATGAAAATAGATTTTAGAAAGCCAAGAGTCAACAAACTATGGCCCATGTGCCAAATCTGACCTTCAAAGTGACTTTTTAATATTTCTTATGTTAAGAATTGTTTTATATTTTAAATGGTTACAGCACATAAGTGAAGAAGACTATGTGATAGTATTATGGACCTGCAAAGCCTAAAATGTTTAATATCTGCCCTTTGGCCCTTATTTTTGATCAATAAAAAACATCACTAAATAAGAAAATATATATATTTAGGCATATATTTTCATTTCCTACTCATGTAGAAAATTTCTAAAAACATTTTCCTTTGTAGTTTCAAACTTGAAAATAGAACAGTGTGACAGAACCTCATTATTTATATTAATCATTGACCTAAGGCCTGAAAGCTTTTAGGATTGGGGATTGGCAGAATTTAATCCAACAAATCTGGTTGCTGTCAACATGCCAGGTTAGATAAGAATGAACTAGCCTAAGACATGTATTAATTACTATCTCTGATTTGCCATGATGCTGTCCTTGGGAGATGTCCAGCAGAAAGTTCAAACACTGGGAGTTGTCTTGGCTTATATTGTTCACTGTTCATTTTAACTTAACTTCAGACAATTAGTAATGCTTTGCCTCTTACCAGTGCCTTGTCTGTAGGAGCAGTGAGTCGGCTGTAGTAATGAATCCTCTTGTTCATGGCAGAAGCATGGTCACTAACCCTCTGAATGACATCATTCACATTGACGATGTTTGTGGGCTCTACATAGAAAGGCCTAGAGAAGGGAATATACACTTGACAAAGAACATTCAGCCAGAAATTCTGGAAGTGAGCCATTGGAGAAAATAACTTCTTGTCCTCCATTAGAAATGGGATGTATCAAGGCAAGGCATTCACTTCTCACTTTTGGTGGGAAAAGAAAATGTCACAAAAGAAGTATTATCTAATCCACAGAACAAAGCTTTTGTCTCATAATACTTTTAATTTAAACACACTTTTTAAATCTTAGCAATAGAAGAGACATAACAGAAAGTGCTTCAATCAGCTATTAAAAATAAATACAGCAGCTGTCAATTTTCAACAATGACTTATACAGGCACAGCTTTGAATATTCTCTCAAAAAGCTTTTGGCACCAAATCAGAGAAATTATGGACAAAAGCAGTCTTATACTAAAGAGTCTCTACTCCTTTATGAGTCAAAGTTACTTCCCACAATAAAGAGTTTTCTTATTTCTTGGTTCGTATGCTAAGGATTAGTGACCTGAGCCACCTCTCTTGTAAGATTTACTCAAAGTCTTATCAAATGAAACATCAAGACACTGGAGATAGTTTCCTCATTCTGCTTTTCTTGACTTTCAGTAACATATCTATTATGCTAAAATTTATATAAGTATATATATGTCCTGTAGATCCTGATTTTTATGCATCATTTTCAGTCATAAACCCCTTCAACTCCATACTCAAACTCCATTTGTTTCTAAACTTTCACTAATAAACTATCCAACAGGGAAAGACCAGGCAGAATTGCATGAAAGGCCTGCATTCCTCTGCTGATTCTCAGATCCCTTGAAGTCACAATGACATAATGAAGGGGTAAAAGCCAAGATATTTATCATTGGTTCTACATAACTCCTTTACACTGATAGTACTGAAAGAAGCACTTGAAAAATCAAGAGATAGAAATGTTAATTTTTGCTAATATTCCAAGTAACTGTGATACTAGAAAAATGGACATATTACAGACATCTCAGAAATACAGAGCTCACAGGAGACTCTACAAATATCTTTATGACAATAAATTGGATAACCTAGAAGCAATGGGCAAGCTCTTGAAGGATACAATCTTCCCAGACTGAATCAGGAAGAAATAGAAAACCTGAGCAGACGAATTACAAGACAGAAACTGAAATCGCAATCAAAAAGCAAAGGCCAGAGTTAGGCGATTTTACTAGTAAGCTTGACCAAACCTTCAAAGATAAACTAATATACATTCTTCTCAAATGCTTCCCAAAAACCGAAGAAAAGGGAATGCATTCAAACACATTCTATGAGGCCAATATTACACTGATACCAAAAGCAAACAATTAAAAAAAAAAAAAGAAAAATACAGACCAATATCCCTGATGAACATAGATGCAAAAGTCCTCAATAAAATTTTAGCAAGTCAAATTCAACAATACATTAAAAAGATTATACATCATGACCAAGTAGGATTTATTCCTACTTGGAATAAAGTAGGTTCAACATCCAAAAGTCTATCAATGTAATTTACCATAAGAATAAAAGGAAAGGCAAAAATCATATGATCATGACAACAGATGCAAAAAAGGCATCTGACGAAATCCAGAATCCATTTATGATAAACTCTAAAGAAAAAACAGGTGTAGAAGGAACACTGGCCAAATGCATAGTTAAGATCATATTCAATAGTGAAAAACTACAACTTTTTCCTCTAAGATGAGGTATATAATGAGGATGTCCATTGTCACAACTACTATTCAATACAGTACTGGAAGTGTTAGCTAGTGCAACTAGGCAAGAGAAAGATATAAAAGGAATCCAGATTGGAAAAAAAGTGAAACTATAACATTTGTAGATGACATGATAACATACATAGAAAACCTTAAAGACGTCACTAAAAAAAAAAAAAAATTGAAACAGTAAAGCTGTATAGTGAAGAGGCAGGCTACAGAATCAATATAAAAAAATCCGTTGTGTTCCTACATATAAACAATGAACTAGAAGAGAAGGAAATCAAGAAAACAATCCCATTTACAATCACATCAAAATCAATTAGATACCTAGGAATAAACCTGAGAAAGAAGGTTTCTTGCAACAAAAACTACAAGACATTATTAAAAGAATAGAAGACAAAGAAATGGGAAGCTATTTCCTGCTCATGGATTGACAGAATTAACATTGTTAAAATGGTCATTTTACACATACAGATATACAAATTCAATGCAATCCCTATAAAAATTTCAATGGCATTCTTAAAAGAAATAAACATCACTAAAACTTACATGGACCCACAAAAGACCCCAAATAACTAAAGTAATTCTGACAAAATGGAAAAGAGGTACCAAATTCCCAGGCTCTAAACTATATTACAAGGCTAGGTAGTCAAAACAGTATGTCTAGGAGACAGTTTAATCACACTGGGCGTCAGATTCTATAGGACATCCCTTCTTATTTTGCAAGAATGATGCCCTATGAAATTCAAGAAAGAATTACAGCTTTAATAACACCATAAAGCAGAGATTAAAGCTAATCATAGTTTACTAAGAGTGATAAGTATGATATTCACAGAACAAGATACAGATGTTCTTCTTGTAACTTTTTATTCTGAAAATTCAATGGCATTAATATCAACTACTGAGTTGGTTTGAAAGTCTGCTGAAAAGCAGTCCAGAAGTGCTAACTGTCTTGACTCCTGGACTCTTACAGAAATGTTAACTGCACCAGTTTAGTTGGCTTGATTACTTTGAGAGCAGAATGACTCAAAGTTTTTCCATTCCAACAGTTTTCATCAAGATCCTGAGTGCCTGTTCAAACAAATATTTTGGAATCTTTGCAAAACAGATTCTTTTTAAAAGATATATGATAGTATATTATAACTGAATTAACAGTTAATTAACAGAATTTTAACAGAAACATCCGAGAAAGCAAACAAATACATAAATAAACTCCAGCTGGATCTGTAAACACTCTTTAATACTCTACATAGAACAGTTCTCAGAATAAAAAATTTGAAACTTGGACATTTACTTTTGAATAGTTTCACACGACTGGTCCTTATCAATGTTATTTCCAATTTGAAATGTAGCTAAACTGTGCCACACTGAAAACAAATTATGATAATTCATGTAGAAGAAATTCTATTTGTCTCACTGTATATTTATAGTCATGCTACAGAAGAAATGTTTTTAACATTCAGCAAAAATTTTAAAATATTTTAAAATGTGGCTCAAAACCCTATATTTAATACACTCATAAACAGAGAAACCTTATTTCTATCTAACACCTTAGGTTCCACTCCTTAAATTCCTTAAAATTTTTTGGCTTTTAAATCTGTCTCCACCTTCTACTGACCAGTTATGCTTCTCTGAAATTTAATAACAATTCTAAGACTCTTAAGAAGGTTCATGTGCAATATGGAGATATTTACTTAAAACTTAATTTTATGTGACTTTATTCAGATCCCTATAAAAGCTGAAGCACTCAAACACCTGCTAGATTGGAGTAGTTGTTAAAAAATGAAAAAGAAATCAAGTATTTGAAAACTCTCACGCATATAAACATTCAAAATAATGAATACTATAATATTATTTCTCCTAGCTTGTAAAACATTGTATGTCTGCCAGGCAACTTTTCAATAAAGAAGACGGAAAAATTAATTAAGACAGTATACATAGAAATTTTCTGCTGTTACAAGAAAAACACTGGTAACTTATGGCTTGCTGAAATGTTTTTCAACACTTCCTCTGACACCTACATAACCAACCATCCTCTTTCACATAAACCCTGCAACTCTATACTACAACTTTACTTACTGTCTCCAAAAACTGAACCTATATAGTTTCACTTAAGTATTAGGCATTGTTCCAATTAAACAATGAAAAGGACATAGAACCTAGGACATAATCTACTTCAGTAGACTATGAGGACTGATTAATAAAAAGTCACTACTTGGTGACTTTGATCTGAGCAGTTTCAGTGGGGTGATAATGAATCTTTGAATCTGTTATTAAATACAAAATAAATCTAAGTAATAATCATAAACATGAAGCAAATAACAATACTAGTATCTTGGTATTTAGTTCATGTAATATAAATATATAATATTAGTATTTTCACTAGTAACTGTTCAGAGTATGAAATGTTTAAAAATCTGTGAAATTAAACATTTAACAGATTTAAACTATGAAAGTTGCAAACATCAAAAGAAGCATCAAATTAAAATGTTTTAATTCTAATGTAAATAATTAGATAGGACTATAATTAATGCTTCTTTCCCCTTTGCATCCTTCTGCTCAAGGTACCTTCTAATTGGACAATCTTTAATATTTAGTGCCCCTGCAATGGATACTTCAAACCAGAGAGGCTGCTCTTTCATTCTGGCCAGAAGCACTTTTGATTTCTCTCCTAATTAACCTAGGAAGGATGGTTCTGTTTATTAACTGCACTCCCTCCCACCAGCAGAGAGATTATCTACCTTCTAAAGATTGTCTTAAAATCAGTGTGTCCTTTCTCTCTACTACTCCTGGTGTTGGGTGTGTGTGTGTGTGTGTGTGCGTGTGTGTGTGTCTGGGTGTGTGTGTGTCTAGGGGATAACTGCTAGAATTGAGTGGTAAGGATGTCAGGAACAAAGGAGAATAAAGATGGGGGGTGGGATAGAATGTAGAGTAATCCAAGAAATGTGAATCAAGTTACTGGTTGTTTCCAAATTAACAGTATTAAACCAACAAAAACCACAAATATTTTTGGAGTTTAAAAAGAACAGATACCATATATACAAACAGATACCATATATACAAACGTGACCTGAAACGTGTAATCACTAAATGCAAGAATTGAGTGATATCACGGAGAATGAAAAGACACCAAACAAGTTTCAACAAAAACTTCTACATAATTGTTGGATGAGATTGACATGAACTTGAAATATATGTAATTACTGTGTGGCAAAATTTTAAAAGATTTATTTCAGAGTTAATAAGCATATTTAATTGTTATTGACATTATAGATTATGAAGTGAAAAGCAAATGGTTTAATGTACTGTTAAATAAATAAAATTTGAAGTTAATATTATATTTTATAATTACACATTTTATAAGTATGTAAAGTACATACATGTACATAATCAGTAAATGAATATACACATGCACACACATGTACAGGTGGTTCCAATATTTTTAGATTGTACTTTATTACTATTTTTCTTAACAGATAAGGGTAGTATGATGAAAACAGCAATTTTTAAAAATTTATTGTTTTACATTGTTGTTGATTTTTGGACAGCATTTGATTTGTCCCCTCAGGTGCAGTCTCTGCAGTTCTCCCACCATCACAGCACCTGTGATTCATCATCATAGTCCCTGTGCTCTTCTTCCTCTGTTTTGATCCCTCTCCCTAACCGTCCCTGCTGTATGCCTCAGATTTATGGTACGCTTACAAGTTTTGTCTTTTTCCAGACCCTCTGTTTGTTTCTCTATATTCTGCATATCCGTGAAACTATCTAATATTTATCTTTTTCCTTTTGACTTATTTTGCTTATCATAGGAAAAAAGTAAATGTTAATGAACACCTGGCTGAAGGTCATAGGTTCCTTATTTTAGGATAGTCAAGTTGTTACTTATTTGTAAGTAATGATCTTCATTAACAATATATGGACAAAAAACGTGACCTGAATATTAATTCTCAGGCCTATATACCTTAAATACAAATGATGCTAAGAATGAATTTTGAAATTCCTTCAATGGAATTCACCAATTTTAACTTTCGGCTTTTAAAAATCTATAAAACTGTTTTATTCAACAGTGCTGAAACAATCTTTTTTTTATTTCTACAAAACTATCAATAGCAAAAATACAAAGGATTTTTTGTTTTGTTTTATTTTTAGTATCAACACTAGAATGAAGTCTGAAGAATTATATGAATACCAGGAACATTTCAAACAAGATCTACAAGTACCTGTGAGTAAATGTCAACATAACAGTTCTTTAGTTTTTCTCTGGGCTGATTAATAAAACAGTAACACTACCACGGCTACCCCATCGAATTTTCTATCCAGAAAAAGTAGCTACAAATGGGACATCCTTCCACAAGGAAGATTAGGAATGTGGGAAAAACACCCAGGATGGCACAGTTCTCCAAGCAACTCTTCCTTTTATCCACTTTATGAGAATGTCAAAATAAATCAAAATTTATCTCAATTTACTTAAGTGCTATAAACTGAGAATTATTAACTTAGTAATTTGAAATAAAGAGGTGTTTTAATTATAAACAAAGGGTAGGTTTCAGTCTGCAGTGTCATGTAAATGAATACTCCCCTTCTTACACAACTCTACCAAAAGAATTTCTGGAAAACAAATAAAATTCCAGTTTCGTAACTTTTTTCCCATTAAAAAAATAGTGGAAAAGAAGAAAAATGTCAGGCCAGCATTTTAACTGAAATTTCCTTTCCCAAAAAACTGAGATGGTAAAAAAAGAAAGTAAAAAATTCAGTAGTATATATATTGAGATAAATATTGATTTATTTATAAATAAATCTCTATTGTCTCTAAATGAACAATAAAACTGCTTACCTTGTTATATTAATTCAGTTATCTAGAAATTGAAAACACAAAAACCAAAACTTACCTCCTCTATAAACTGACCAACAAAGAAAAAGAGCCTGTTTCTTATTTCTACAACTTAAGAAAAGACACTTTGCATCAATCCTTAGAAATCTCACCCTGGCGTGTCTCAATAAAGGCAAATGGGCTATGGCAACTTCTGCTTTGCCCTCTAGAAAGATGCTAACAAAGAATGGTCCACTTAAACTGGTGATTCAGGTGAAGATGGCTAGATATTCAATATAGAAGGCAAATATTGTGGTATCCTGACCAGAATCTATTGTTGGTTGTATGGCATGTTACTCAACAGACCAATCCCATGATAACAGAATAGAATGATAAAAACAAGAGCCCAGTGTGAAACCTGTCCTGCCAAGTGACTCCTATCAATTAGCTTTTACATTCACCAAAGTTTTATAACCAAAATATGAGATATTTGAGGGCAAAAAAGAAAATAAACAATGCTAGAAAGGAAATTTTGAAAAATGAATTTTCACATGTTGCTGGTAACAGTATATGTTGATACACCCTTTCTAGAAAATAATTTGGCTACATGTATAAAGCCTTAATTGTGTTCATATCCTTTATTCTAATAAATACACTTTTGAGATTATTAGAAGTAAATAAAAATATGGATATATATGGTATGTAGAAAGCTTCTATCACATTATTTAAAATAATTAAAAATGTAAAATTAATATTTAAGTACCGTTAAATTATGATACATTTAAATATGGATTTACCTAAAATGTTTAGAAAGAATTCTTAATATGAAAAGAGAACTTCAAATATAACTTTGGGGGCCATTTCAGTGATTCTTAAGGATAATTTTTATTGTAACTTTTTTTTACTATAGCTCGAAACCTGGTACTTCCCCTTTATATATCATTCTTAGCCTCAGTCACTATCCCTTGAGTTTATGGCAGTTGAAATCCTTGGATGACCTTGCCTAAGTACTCTAGGTTTGCTTCAAGGGCATGAGGTTTGGGGAGACACCGGAGATTGTTCTGTTGTCCAAAAGGCCATTTTGATTAGGACAGATTCGATGAGAACATTTTTATTAGAAGCAATTATGGATATGGAGTGAAGTTAAGGCAAATGAAATGAACTCTTTCAGAAACAAGGAAAGAGGTATCCCTACGAGTCATGGCAGTAGGACAGCCTCAATGGCTATTTACACCTGAGTAATTAGAACCCTTCCTTTAAAACCGGGGGCTGATAAATATGGCTGAATAAGACAAATCTGGTCCATGATCTGCTTTCATAAATAAGTTTTATTGGAACATAGTCAGGACCATACAATTTTATATCATCTATGGCTGTTTCTATCACACAGTGGCAAAGTCCATTACCCACAAAGTCTAAAATATTTATTAATTTGTCCCTGTAGAAAAAATTTTGCTGACTCCTGTCCTAGATCACTGAGAGTCCCCTTAGCTGGAGGTGAAGCTTGCAGTTCCCTTCTTGATCAGCAAAGGGGATAAGAAGGGAGAAGTTTTCATGCCCTTACTAGATCTATGTCAGAGAGCGCCAGAATAGGTTTTTCCTTTAGAAATGTTTTTAACCAATGTCCCTAAGCCTCATTCAGCTTAATAACTGAAAAAAAATCTACCTCTTACAGATTAAAAATAGAACAAAAACCAAACAAAGGAACTTCAACCTCAGTCAAAACTATCACAACAAATGTTCTTAACAAAGTACCTTCAGAGAAACTATATAAAGCACCTAGCCTTCAGTACTATAAATGGCCACAGTCTCCTGGCTGGGCTCAGCCAGACCCTATGGTATAGTTACTTATGGCAATATAACCCCATAGGGTTCTTGGTAACGAAGATAAGTTAAATCAATGTTTTCCCTAATGAAAAATAAGTACTAAGTAAAAAAAAAAAGGGTGTGTGTGTATATAAAATATATTTATATAATCCCTTGTCATGGTGCTCCCATCTTTTGCTGTATATCTATCTCCTTCCCTAGAGTCAGGGGCTGTGTTTGGGCAAGTGTCTAGCATGCCTAGCATACATCAGGAGTTAAGTGAATGTCGCTGAAAAAGAAGGAAAAGAAGAAAGGAAGTTTGGAAGGAAATAGGAAGGAAGGGGCAGAAGCATAGGAAAGAAAAGCAGGTAGGTACATAGGCAGACAATTAAGGAGTAAGCTGTAGCAGTAACATGTAATATAAATTTAAGTTGAAAAAACAGCATATTAGGTTGTATACACAACCTGATCTCATGAAAAAAATCACAGAAAAGAAGGCAAAGAGAAAATACACCAAAATGTTCTAAAAATATTCCCTCTACATGATGGGATTATATTTCTTTATGCTTGCTTTTTTTCTAGAATCTTCTTTATACTCCCCACCCTTGATGAGGTAGGAGAGACCTGTAAAGGGAAAAGTAAACTTGCATAGTTTGCAGAAGTCCAGAAATGACCCAGATGATTAACAGGTAACCTTTCCCTCTAGTGAAAAGCCTCCTTCTCCCATCTAAGTCTAATTAAGCCCTAGTTCTACCAAGACGGCAAGTAGATCTAGCACTGTGCCAGTTCTGTGCTATAGTTGAACGGATACATGGTTTTGACTGCCACCTAGAGGAAGAAATAGAACTAACCACAAGCTACACTGAGGATGAGCAATTTAAAAAGAAATGCTTTTTTTCTATACCCTGATATCTGAAGACACTGTGCCACAGTGTGGTGATATTTAAGATGACTTTAGGTAATACAAGGATGAGTGCTATTTTTACTATTTGTTATTTATTGCAATACATACTAGGAAAAAGTATAAACACTGCTTCAAATCACTCATTACACAAATACGTGAAGATGAAAATATATTTATATATATACATATATAAATAATGTGTATACAGGATAGGAGTAACAATGTTTTATGAAACACACTTCTTTTCTCATCACATAATAAACTGTAATTCTGTTTTCTTAAACAGAAATTATTCACAAGCAAATATATTCAGCACTGCTAAGTCCCTATAAACACTTGCCTTCCATAAAACATGCTTACCTAGGTGGTTAGCCCATGATTCTAAATAGTTAATTCCCTCTCAGTTTGACAAGTTTCATTATAGGAGACATTTATATTTAATCTACAGTTTATTCTCAGAAAACTATTTGAACTTGTATCAACTTATTGCAATGGAATGAACTTTAATGACGTATGTTCTATAGTCATAGTGGCCAATTATTTATCATAGAATTTAGAGGCTTCAAGAAAATCCTGAGGATTCAATCAGTATTCATTAGTTCTTGTATTCACAAATGTTGGAATATGCAAGCAAAAATTACAAGATTCATTTCATTATCTTCTTGGACAGCCACTATAAATGACAATGATAAATTTCTCATGTGATTAAGTTTCATACTGCTACCACTGGTTGCAAGAAAGGTCAAAAATTAAGGAGCTAGAAAATGGAAGCAGGATTATCAAGACTAACTTTAAACCAATCTGTCTTCATCTCCTAGATTGGAACCTATCTCAACCCTTACCAAAAAGAGGATTTTTAGCAAGAAATAGCTGAGGTTATTGAATAGTTGTTGGTTCTTTACCTAAAGTCTCTGCCATACCTCCTATCTTAAGCACACAGTTTGTATATGAGTAGGCAAGGAACTATTCTTAAGATTTGCTACTTGTTCCCTGAAGGTCATTTATATATATTATATCTAGTTAACTTATTTTTTTACCTAAATGGTAGAATATTACACACACTGCTCTGCACTTCACTTTTGTTAATTTACAAAGTAAGTTGAAGGCCTCCCTGGTGGTGTAGCGGTTAAGAGCTGCGCTGTGGAGCTGTGGGCAGCAACAATGCGAGTTCAACGCCCGGCCGGGGGAGATTCCTACATGGCGGGGCAGAACTCTCCTGCCTTGCCTGCTCCTCACCTCAGCAGTGTATTTCCATCCATCTACCTGTTCTGCTCCCCACTTTGTCTCTGGTGAACCCTCTTGCCACCCCATGCCTCTGGCTTGTACCCCAGTTTGTATGCATAAATAAATAAATCTTAAAAAAAAAAGTAAGTTGAAAACTTCTTACAATTTGACGTGCAATAAAGTCACTTCTTTCTTTTTAATTGGTAAAAATATTCCATTGTATGAATGTGCCATAATTTATTTCTCAAGTCTTGTAAGAAAAGGTACTTTGATTTCCACTTTTTGCTATTATAAAAAATGCTGCATTAATCAACCTTGTGTATACATTATTTAACATTGTGAATTAATTCTTAGAAATAAAATTACTGTGTCATATAAGTTTTGGAATTGGCTGCTGGCATTTTGGGGGGATGAGGATCACATTAAATTTATGGGTTAAAATGTAAAGAGCATGACATTTTACTTTTGAGTATTCCCACTGAGAGAAGAATTAGTTTCTTGTTGCAGGTCATATTTTAGCAATTCTAATGAAAACCTTTCTAAAACAAGAATGCACCTCATAATCCAGGGAATATTTTAAGCATGACAGCAATTAAATATATTGGCATGATAAGTTCTTGCATTCTTGGTCATTTCAGTCAGCAAACCAATAAAAGACTATTTGAGGAGGAAATAATGAGTCACGGTGTTAGAAAGTCTTTTCTGACACCTTCTGGTAAGATTAGGAAAGTACAAATATCAAAAGAGTCTAAGTGATTTGTAAGAAATTTTATTACCAATGCTCTAAATGGTATAAAGGACAGTTTTGTGTGGGATAGAAAAAACACCAATTTTGATAACAGCAAGTCAAAAAATGATTCAGAAGAATCAAATTCTAAATATATAAAGTATTAGTGATATCTTAACTTACATATTTTTCTTAAATTTTCATTTTTATAATTGCTAAGAAATATGTGATAAAATACCACATAAGTCCAAAAAGTTCTCTCAGTAAATACAAAACCTTTTTTTTCTAAGTCCTAAGAGATTATCACATCAAAGATATTGACATCAATTTATGTTAGGATTATATTAAAAACAAAACAGTACAACTTATAATCAATATCTCAAAATTTGAAAAAATACTCCAAATTTTATTCTAGGTCCAGGAGTAGCATTTTAAAGTTTCTCTCATACAGACTTTACACATTCTTAAGACATTTTATCTTTTCTTCCATTATATTTTCACATCAGAATGCTATTATTTTTGCCTACATTATAATGGTCACCTTACTGAATTCTTCTATTAGTTATAACTTTAAGCGATGCTTTCCAGTTTTCCAAGTATGTAGTGAAATAAATGTTAAACTCAGATTATCTTAAACTAGCTGCAAGAATTTCAGTTCAATGAAAGGAGTGTTTATTACTCTTACTGTTCTGTCCTCAGCACCTAGAATATTACTTTGCACAAAGGAGGTAATCAATATTTATATATGTTAAATGATTTATATAAATGCATCTTACTTTGTAAAATTTAGCCCAACTCTTCCCCCATCAGAGTTGCTGAATTTTTGAAAAAAGAAAAGTATGATTTAGGAAATAGTATTCATATTACTCATTTTTATTCCCTCCCACATATAGACACACAAATTTATTAAGAAACTGGATATTTTACAACTTAAGCTATGTATGTTTAGTTACAGATAATTTTGTTTTAAACACTTACCGTTTGGCTTTTATATCCGATGAATCAAACTGAATATTCATAGGCCCAGGATTTATTTCAAGATCTACCTCAGGGATGAGAAGATGCTTAGACTCACTATCCGTAGTTGCCATTTTTCTCAGATTCTAAGCACTGAAGAAGTTGATCCTATATAATCAGAAAAGATAATTTAAAGTTTAGTAAAAATTATTTTACTACTAAGTAGTACATACGAATGCATAAGAAAGTGGAAAACTATGGGAATTTGCTCAAGATACGTCTTTTTAAAAAAGACAAGATATGCCTAAAATATTCATTTAACCAGAAACTTGCTAATTTAAAATGGAATTATTTCTTATTTTTCAGCTTATAAAAAATAAGTGGGGTAATCAATTTGCTTGTAGTAAAACAAATTGGGCTATTTTCCTGCAGAAAACAACTAAAAACACCGAATAAAATTAAAAATCTTTTGAAAAGTATCAAAATGGTGAGGAAAACCAGGGCATTGAGGTGAAGTTAAGGAAGCTAGAGAGATAAATAGTTTTCAGAAAGTTTGCTTCTGCTCTGAGTGTATGTGCTGTGTCAGGAGAAATTTGGCTGAGATTTTCATGATCTTTTGAAGTATTAAAGAAATAGAAGATGAAACCAGGAGTTCATCCAAAGTAGAAATCACTATAGTAAGAAATCATCCCCTCCCCTTACTTCTCCATAATAGAGCTGGGACTACAAAGAGCTTTACCATTAGATTTGGGGTTAACAAGAAGTAAGTGTCTTATTCCCTCATAAGGTAACTACAAAGTTTTTTGATATTGACCACTGTCAGTAGCATGTGTGTGTCAGTGATACTGACCACTGTCACCTGTATCTGTAGAGAAGGAACTGTTATATCATAAATTATACCTCATAAGGCTCAGCAAGGAAGTCAAAGAAAACTTAAAGCTGTGAATATAATTTAAGATTAACTGGTAGAACTTCTAGGTAATAGGCAAAAGCAAATGTAAATCTTCTCTATGAGGACACACCTTCATCCAAGCCTCAGAGAAAATCTGTGAGCAATCTTTTAGGACAATGAGCAGTACAGAGTCAGAAACAACTAAGTATATAAAGAAACAAAGTACTAAAAGTGAGAACCAGAAGAAACCATGTCAGAAATAGATGCACAAGGACTTCAAATACAGGGATTGTAGACTATAAAGCAATTATGCTTCCTATGTGCAAAAAAAAATTTTAAATGTAGAAAATTTCAAAAGTAACATGTCTGAAAAGAACAGAGTGAATTTTTAGGCCACAAATAAATAAATATCAATAACTAAAATTTAAAACCCAATAGACAGTTTAAAGATTGAAGAGAAAAATCAATAAACTAGAAGACAAATCAGAATATTCAGAAGGTGGCAGAGAGACACAGAAAATGTGGAAGAGAATTTAAGAGTCATGGGAGAAGGTGAAATTGGGGATCCAGAAAGAAGATGGCAGAGGTAATATCTGAACAGATAATAGCTGAGAATTTTCTATCATTCATGCAAGATAATCTATAGATTGAAGACATTTAATTAGCACAAGCAAAATTAATACACAATATAATACAGGGTTGGATAAAAAGAACTGAAACCAGACCAAAGGGGAAAAATGTCAAGTGAAGGTTTTGGAATTAAAAGTATTCTATGATCCTTGTAACATTCAGATCAATGTTGAACTTTGATGCAATGTGTTGTAATTTTAAAGGCAATTAATATGTAAAAAAATAGAATTTAACTTAAAACCTAGTAGAGGAGGAAAGAGAATAAAATAAAAAAAAAAAATAGGCCCAAAAAAGACAAGGAGAAAAACATAAGAGGTAGGACAATTAGAAAACACAAAATGGATAAAATTCTCCCATTCTTTCTTAAACCCATGCTAATCAGATTATTTTCCATTACTTTACAAAAAATACTTCATTTTCATTATAATCCCAGTGGTCATCTCTCAGCCTTTAACTTACTTGACCTATTACAAATATTTTGCCATAAAGGACCACTCTCCTCAATAAACTGTATTTACTACAGCTCCAGGTTTTCTCTCACCGGTCCCTCTTTCTCCTCTGTCTCCTTTACTGTTTGCTCCTTTACTGTTTGATATTCCACAAGTAATATCTCTACTTGGATACAATAAAAAACTCAAATATTATATGTCCAAAACTGAATTTTTAATCTCTCCTCACCACCCCACCCCCAAGAACAAAAAAACTACCCCACTCAATGTTTTTCTGATTTCATTTGATCATTTGATGGCACCTCTATCTTTCTAATCCTCAGGCCAGTATCCTTAGAATCACCCATGCCATCTTTTTCTTAGTCTGCATTCATTAGGAAATCTTGCTTTATTCCCTTCAAACATATCCATCATCTTACCATCATTACGTGGAAGCAACCTAAATGTCCACTGATGGGCAACTGGATCAAGATGAGGTATAGTTGCCCCATGGAGTATTATACAGCCATAAGGATAAAAAACAGCCATTTTGAACAACATGGAGGTAATTTGAAAGAGTTCAGTATCTAATATTGATAGGTAGAAAGAACCTCATTACTACCAAATCTCCAAAAACTGACAAAAATCACCTTCAGAAAGTATTACGAAGGTATTCAGGTACGTTAATTATACAGAATGGTTAATTCAGTGCATGGCCTATTCTGATTATACTTTGATTGTGGTGGTTGATAATTCATGGATAAGGCTACCTGAATTTGAATCTTGGTTCTGTTATTTACTGTGTGACTTTGGAAAATTTACTACCTAAGACTTACTGGTGTAGGGGATAATAAAAGTACAAATCTTAAGTTAAAAAGTACTAGTGTTACAATCTGCAATTTAAATGAGATAATTCACACAAGTACCTAGCCCAAAATGAGTACTCAATAAACATAACTATCATTTCTATTATGAATTTGGTGCTTAAAAAGTAACTAGTAAATTTTATCTTGGCTTAATTTAAGGGCCTGAATAAAAGCAGCTGACATTCCTACATGCCTTTAGTATAAAGTGAATAAACTCAGTGGGGTTAAAAAAAAAAGTAGTAGTTTATGGAAGTATTGAACTGTCACAAATAGAACAGAAATAAACTAAAGGGAAAGAATTCATTTCTGAAGAAGAAAAACTGGATGTCACTTTGGAGAAAAACTCAGAAGGTATGTCAATAGAAAGGTAGAGGGAGATGATACTAATATTTATTTTCAAAGTACTCAAATTGAACCACCCCAAGATTCTTAGAACTGGTCTCCTCAAGTTTTGAGCATGCTAAATATTTTGAGCTAAGAACAATCAAATGTCCTTGAGGATAAGGGAAATTTTCTGTCTTTCCTATGCCCTTTATTCTTTTCTAATTTAAGAAGAAATAGTTATGTCCTAAGTTTCTGCCTTTTTGCTCATGGAAAGAATAATCATTGGTTCTTCTATGATCTAGAATAATGAAATTTGGGGGAGTCTCATCCAGTTTGAGGTTTAGTTCTAAAACACGTCCTCCCTCTCTTAGAATCTAAATCTATGCTCATTGTAAAGATGAAATCATTTCCCTTCCTTCCCATATGTAAGGATGGAAGTCATCCCTTCCCCTCTCCTAGGTGCTGTGGCCCCCCAAGACCAAATTTATACCATTTTCTTCACAACCAGTGTTGGGACCTGCATAATCATTGTAGTTCCCTTGTGCATGTTAATTTTTTTCCCTTTGCTAAGCTTTCTGATACTATTTTGATTACTTGCCCAGCCCAAGGAGAATGCAGAGGGGTGGAGGATTTTCCCCTTTGCCCTGACAAGTCAATACCTACTACTGGTTCATGGTTTTATGTTAACTGTAATTAATCCTTACACTCAGGAATAGGTATTACTTTCAAATAACAAAGAAAGAGAAATTGAAGCTCAGAGAAATAACTTGTCTTAAAAAAAAATCACTTAGCTGTCAAAGTTAAGACTGGGATTGAAACCAGGTTACTTAGATCTCAAATAGTCATTATACAGTGATATCTGCCTTAAAGAAGGCAGGATATTTGGAAGACAAAAGAAGCAGAAATAATCAGACCTTATCCGGATTTGCAAATAAAAGAGCAATAACATCTAGAATGGCATATAATCTTAAACTCTTTAAAATACAGCCAGGACTAGAAAGAGTGAAAATGTGTGTCCAGGTATCTGGATTACAAATCTGACATATACTTTGTTTTTCTTGGAGCAAACTAGTTTAGACAAATTTGTTTTTCTTGATACAAACTTTTTTGTCTCAAGGCTAGGTGTCCCTAGCCAGCAGCAATCTTTCCATGGTAGTCAACAGGAGGAAAGGTCAATAGCCAAGACAGGGGAGAGAAAAGATATCTCAATAAACAATGGCAGAAATAATGTCTAGGTTTCCTGACTTACTTTGCTAACCAGTGTTCTCTGTAGTTTTGGTTCCTACATTAAACCAAATTTAGAAATACAGGATTCATTTAACTCCTGGAGATTATTAAATTTCACTAAAAATTGACTGTTAGAAAACCAGGAAAGAGGAAATCATCTAGAGAGGTCCTTGTATTTCAGTCAGTCTTGCCAAAAAGTGATATCATGGTTGAGGAAAATGTGAGGGATCTTCAGGAATCAATGTTGGCTCCAGTTTAATTATATTTGTTTCAAGTGAATCTAAAATTCTATGCTATTGTTGGATTAGATATTTATTCCAAACAACAAAAAAACTGATACTACCTCAAAGACTTAAAATCAATTGTTAAAGTTGGAAATCCCTAGTGGCTTTTAATCAGATTTGACAATATACAAGTAAATAAGGACTATAAGAAAATTGGTAATTTCCAGTTACCTTAATAAGTCAGCCTGAACTTTAAATTCACAAAGAATGCTTTTCAAAGGAATTTTAATGTCTTTTTGAATAGGAATAGAACTATAAGATATTCTGATGTTTGGCAAATTAGGTTGAGAGGTGAATAAGCATTCCACAGCTAATATTACATAGGTAATAGCACAGAATAGTGCTGTCAGTGATTATCTAAAACATTAAATACTCTTATAGCATTAATTTTCTGTAAACATAACACTGCTATAGGGAGCTAAATATAGAAGATGATATAAACATATATATTCACTTCTATTATCATTCTCAATTCTCGGAGCAAGAATTGCTTGCAAAGTCCCAGATACAAAAATATTAATGTAAAAGCTAAGTCATTTAATAGTGACTCCACAATCATTTCAGATTGGTTTTAGTATGGGGCTTTTAGGAAAACAGGAGTTTATTGACTTGCACACTGATGCTTTTGCTAAAGCACTTATCTACATAAAAAGGGCAGAGATTCAACTAAAACAAGTTAGGATGTTTCTATGACATTTTTAAAAGATATTGACTCTGTTATTGTATTTCAAAGAATGTCAATCTTTACACATTAGATTCAGAAACTTCCTTCACAATGCATTGCAAAAATAAATGTATATTATCTAACATCTGGCATCAGTCTGAAATAAAGCCGTTTTTGCTAAAAGAAATGTAATATGGACTCACGTAAGTACTGATAATTAGTATTACTTAATGTTTCTGCAACATGGCAGAGTTTCAGATTTATTAGTTTCAGATTTATCTTCAGTTTATTAGGCTAGAGGTTGACAAATACTTTTCTGTAAAGGGTCAGTAAATATATTAGGCTTTTTGAGATGACATATAAATGGATGAAGATGATTGTGTTTCAATGAAACTTTATAAATAGTAAATAAATATATATGACAGCAGGTCAAATTTGGTCAGCATTAACCCACTTCTGTAGTATGCCAATATAAAGTAAATGGAACCATATCATAAAAAAGGCAGTCTGGTGAAAACAGTTGTGCTATGTACATGCATTTTCCTAAAAATCAGTAACAGCTATGAAGTCCAGTGACAAACTTACCTAAACCTCTTCCCTATGAACTGTTTAATTGTCAGCCAATAGAACTATAATGCTCCGATTTATGTGAATGTTTTCAACCTGATCAGTAAATGCTTCACAAGGTGTTAAGTTTGACAGTGCTGGAGAAAAATGCAGCCAAATAAAGAAATCACCAGTCAAAACCGGGCAATGGCACCAAAGAACCTCTCCTCCCACATTAGGAACACTAATGCTCTCAAGTTATGTTTAGGCAACAAGAAAGAAAACTGACAACGGACTGAAATTTAAGCGTATCATAAAACACAGGGCTAGTAGAAAATTTTAATCTTCTCAATGTTTTTCACTCTTATGTCCATATCTCCTTTAAAAAAAAACTATGAATTATCATTTTGATTTGTAATTCAAGATGGTATTCCCATCCTCCTATGCTGTTTATCATTTATTGTAAATATTTAGGGTATAATAGTCACAGCTAATAGCATGATATTTTTATGTATGTAACTGAAATGTGTGCATAAGATTGAGAAAGAAATTTAAGACTTTTCAGAGGTCCTGTACAGATACACTGGGAAAGAAGATGTGAACTTTTTTTCCTTAGGATCAAAGAAACTATAGGTGACACCTTAGTTTGCTATCAACCTTTTAACTTAATATGAAATTTGTAGTTGCTCGTGAAGCAAGGAGATAATTCAAGTTAAGAAAAAGTTTTGTTTGACCTTTTCTTCAAACGTTAAAAAACTTTCCCTCAGCGATTCCCTGTTATCCTGCACTTGTCAGAAAAAAGGAGAAACAGGTTAATGTTCCTGATCTACTGACCTCAGCAATGGATTAAGGCAACGCTTGGGAGTAATGCAAATTAGGTTTCAATCAGGTTGGCCATTAACTGGTTGTCTAGTGATGAAAGAGTCAATCTTTCCAATTCGATGGACCTCAAATTCCTCATCTGTAAAGTGGGAGAATGTGCTTGACTAGCTGCTCTCAAAGGTCACTTCCAGCTCTATTATTCTAAGACAATTAAACTGTGATGCTGCCTACTCTCAGACACTCTCACAACTGAAACGGGGAAAAGCTTGGTGAAGACTTGGATCACTCCATGCATGGTCCTAGCTCAAGGTACAAAGGAATTTCTTCCCCATCTCTCTCAATCTCTTCCTTAATTGGGACAGAGGAGGACTCTCCCATGCCGGCGGATCCCCCGTTTCCTCTCCTCCCTCTTCTCTCCCGGGGGTTCCATCTACCGTAACTCCTCCTTTTTCCTAGGGCTCCAGCAGACATCCACTCCCAGAGCCCTTCGAATTCTCGCCCGGGCAGGAGTCCCTGACTTTGTCGCACCTGGGCCGGGCGAAGACCGCGCGCCGTCCCTCCGCAGCGGTCTCTGTGGCCCGGGATTTTGGCTTCACCGCTCCCCCAAGAAGCAACTATTCCGGAGCGTTTCACCAAAGAACTTCACCAGGTGACAGCCGGCTCCGCAGTAAACTCAGCCAACCCCGCCGCCTCCCTTTGTCCCCTCTGAAACCTCTGGACTGGTGAGTTTGCAAGATCAGGGAATGTTTTCTACCTGAACAGGCCGAGCCCTCAATCTCGGAGAACTCGGTGGAAAGGCGGGGGAAAGCACCGGACGCCTTCTCAAATCCTCTCAATTTGCTGCAGCAGGGCTTCCAGTCCCATGAACAGGAAGAGGCAACGGCCTAGGCCGCGGGGACCGGCGGGGGATGGAGTTCTGAACTCGCTAAATCGGCCGCTGCTGTCAAACTTCCCGCCGCTGAGGACTACAACTCCCAGAGGGCTCTGCGATATGATATGAACTACACCATTCTGGGCCGAACCCAGCCCTCCGATTTCGGAGGTGACATTTACGCTTTTTTGGGGGTCCCTTGCCTGGGACTTAAAGCATCTAGGAAGAGAGACTGAGCTCCTGCCCCGGAGGCCACAGAAGAACGAGCTGCTGTGCTTTCTACTTCTGTGGCTGACATCTCATTTATCTGGTTTTCTTCTCAGGCCTTCCTGGCTGGTGTCCTGTACTCTTCTTACAAATGCGCCAACCATTTGAACACCGGGAAGGTGGTTTGAAACAGAAATTGGGCATTCTACCTCTTTTGTCGAGACACTTGGGTTTGTGGTTGTTGTGGTTGCTTTTTAACGTGTTGACAAATTAGTCTCTAGGCTACAAGAGGAACTTTGGGAAGATTTTAGCACCTCTACCTTCCCTAGCAATTTTTTCCAAAGCCACCTCCAGGTAAACATACAATCTAAGTAAAATCAGTGTGCTCGTTACAAAAAGTTAGTTCAAGGTAAGTGCCCTGTAAACAAAGGGCAACAGCTATGCCCTTTTTATGTAGGAAGCCAGTGACTTTTTAACAAAACCAAACAGAAATAATGCTGTAATATGATACCCTAAATTAAAGAACCCAGATTCTAATATTGCATGCCAAGGATTTTAAATGTATCTCTTTCAGTCTTTACCATGACTTTAGAAGTATATATTATCCCTATTTTACAGAAAAGGAAACACTACAAAATTTAAGTGACTTGCCTAAAGAACTGTTTGTGGCAGAAGAGCCAGAATTCAAACAGATCTTATTCCAAACCCTATTCTCTTAAACATTGCCTCTATTGCTGTTATTGATGGCTCCACAATGGTACGGCAGGAGAAATAATGAATACTGTCTTTAAGGCAGATAGAAGTTATTTTGCTGATGGTGATATTATTCAAAACCTTTTGCAATTGCTCTTTGCCCTGCCATCAAGTCAGCATTCTTTCGATAACTTTCAGTGATAGCAAAATTTTCTTTCTTTGCATCCCATGCAGAGAAAATAATTTTAGTCAAGGTTGAAAAGCACAAAAGTAAATGGTATTCAGTGACAGTGAAAATGGCTGAGTTTTGTCCTATAGTTGTACACGTGTGGGTGAGGACCCACCAACTAGGTTAACCCTGTCCCCAGGATTTGCTCCATTTCATAATTGACGTATTACAGTATATTCATTTAGGTATACAACAAAATGATTCAATATTTGTGTATATGTGTGTATATACATATTACATCTAAATATATATACACGTATATATATATATGGAGAAATGATGACCACAGTAAGTCTAGTTAATATCTATCACAACAGACATATTTGAGGAAATTCCTGTCTTACCTTATTATATAGTATTTAGAGAATTTGGAGAAATTGTTTATGTTAAGCTTTCCAATGATTCTTTTGAAACAGAAATCTTAAGTCTTTAAATTCCATTCGACTGTTCTTTGAGAGATGAGTTAATATTACTTGTAGCACTTAGGGTAGTATCTGACATACAGTAGGCGCATATTTAATAAATCTACTTAACAACTAAGTGATTTCCTGCCTTTCCCTTTTGTTACAATGTGTTACCACAACTCATTTAAGATCTGTCAGTGGAAATCATAAAACAAGTGTTTACTCAACTATGTTTTTACTTTTTCTGTTTATGTTCAATTTCTGAATTATATTATTTTCATCTATTGCAAACTTAACCTTCTCTCAAACTGAACCTCAGTTCTCATTACAACTCACTTTTTAAAGCCAGGGCTAGCTCAAAAGTTACATATTGAATTTTGCAAAAAGAACCCTTTTATTGCAATACCTGAAAGCAACAAAAATTTGTTCTGACAGTCAACAGCAGAGAATGTTTGCTAAGTGTTATAAAAATGTTCATTTTTAGAAAATAACTCCATACTTAGGGAAAAAACCCTAGTTGGTTATCATTCTATGTACACAATTTCACATTTTGCTCTTTTCACTTAGTAGTTTCTCATTACAAAAATTTTGAAAGAACAGTCAAGTCAATGTAAGTTAAAATTCCTCAGATGATCCTGTATACAAATTGAGAGCGACAGAAAGGGAGGCATTCCCCCCAAATATACCGTGATTTAAAGTCCTCGCTGCATCAGGGATATGCTGTAACAATTTGTTTTAAAAATGGCAATTACTAAAAATGACAGTTACATTAAAATATATTCTGGTTTGAACTTTGTTTAGTATAACTTAAAAAAAATAAACCTTGATAAAAGTCTGACAAAACTTAGTGCTAACTAGATAAATTCTGACATAATTGTTGGTGGAAAAGACAAAAGCAGTAATGGTGATTCTAGAGATGAAAAGGATGAAGCTGAGTCCATAAAGTGCCTTGTTTTCTATGCCTAAGTGTCAGACTATGCTTGGGATTTATATTCCTGAGTGAAATAAAATACAATGAAATAAACCAAAGAAGAAAACTATACTTCAAAGTAGTCAGTTATTATGCTTTTTGGAAGATGGGGTGAAATACAGAAGGATTTCCCTCTATTTTTTGTGGGGTGGTGGGAAGAGGACAGAACAAGAATACCAGGTTGATGGGAGCATTAAGTACAGCATTGTACTAAATGACCCTCAATCATTCTTTGGTTTAGCTAGTACCCCTAAGGGACATTAAAAAGTGGACCACAAATCCAGTAAGGGCAAACTTTGCTTCTTCCTTCGGGATTGGAGGGCTTTTCCTTTCCAAAGGGTTGGATTCCCAACTCTGTGAGACTGGCCCACTTTCATTACAACCTCTTGGGGAGCTTGTAAGGGAACAACAGTTCTACTCCTGACCTGTCTGGGAGAAAAAGTAAATGCACCACTTCCACTGCCTCACTCTCAGGTCAAAGCACTTGAGGATCTCCGGATGTGAAGCAGCGCTTCAGAATTATACACTCAGAAGACCAACCGCCAGGGACTGCAGTAGGAAAAAGGGGGGAGAAAACCAAGAGAGTAGAAGGAAGGGCATTACCCTTCTTTCTCTTTTCTTTTTGTAGTTAGAAAAAGTCCCATGGACAATTTTTGGCTTGCGGAGCTTGCATAGGGGAAATCTGGAGCTTCACCAGACTTTAGACCTCACCCAGGAATCTAGGGATGAGCAGCCTTGTACCCAGAGGCCCAACGGGCCATTCTGTGAGAATGTGAGCAAGTAGGGACCCAGCAACTGGAGATGGGGGCGGGATGAAGCCGGCCCTCTGAGCGCTGATTGGCTGGTGGCGCTCTGAGCCTGGTGTCATTTGTAGTTGGAGCTGCCCACCTGACGCAGTCAGCGTCCTGCACGTGCAGCCGTTTAAGCGGCCTAGAAGCCTGCGAGGCCGGGGGGTAGAGTCAGCAGCCGAGAGGTGAGTGGGTCAGCCGCTTTCTTCGCAGCCGGGGCCTCCTCCAGACTCTCTGGCCTTCCTAGTAGCTGGACTTTAGGGTAAACGAAGAACTGAGAGGGCAGAGGGGGTTTCAAGCCATCCTTTGGGACCTTTCCGCTTCCTTCTTGAGATTCCTAAAGCCCCGTGGTAGCCCGAAATCTGGCTTGAGGCCTGCAGAAGAGGCGAGGGAGCCTTTTGCCCGCCCAAGTGTGGCTTTTTCTTTAAACAAGGATGGTTGTAGTACCGTTTGTGTTCAAACTCTCCTTGGTGAAACGAGTTGACCTTTGTTGGAGTAGTGACTTGAGTCCCCTGACCTGTACCTCTTCCCCTTTCAACTACAAGGCCTCTGTCTCCTCCCCCCTCCAAAATCAACTACCCCAAACCACAAATCCAACAAATGTCTTACGTAACCTTAAAGGGGAAGCATATGAAGGGAGAACTCTTCCGAGTAGGATTTCAAAAATTTCACTCCCAAAAATATCCAGTAAAGGTGTTTGGGAACCCTTGGAAGAAGGTTCATAGGAATTTTGTGAACAGATTTTGGGAAGAAAACAAAAACATCAAGAACATGGTGATTGTTAGGGTGATTGGGAAAGCAATTCAAATAATTTTAAAAGATGGCTATAGATGCTGTCTATAGGTAAGCAACAAAACTTGCTTTTTACAAAAAAGCGAGCTTTTTAAAAAAGCTTTTAGGGGAGATCAGTACTTGGTTCAATTGTTTCAAGAAGTGTATGTGAAATGATGATAGTTTATGCTTTTAAAGATATGATACTGACCCTAATTAAGGTCCAATGTACATTGCTTGTATTTTTCTAAAAATAGAACTGGAAGCCACCATGGGAGATGAAGATTGGGAAGCAGAAATAATCAAGCCTCATATGTCTTCCTATGTTCCTGTATTTGAGAAGGTAGTAAAATTCAGATTTTATTGATCTTAAGTGTTACAGATTTTTTTCTCCTTGAAGATCATTATAATGGGAAAATTCTGAATTATGCAGTTGCCATATGCTGTGCTTATTTCCATTTGATATCGAGGAATGGAAGAGGCAGTTTAAACCTCAAATAGAAGAAAATAACCTCAGATAATTTGATAATTGCAATAATTTAATATAAATGTCAGTGGTTCCGGACTTATTGTGGGTACAGGCAAGCTTGGACAGATGTAATTGAATGTCTCTGAGACACCCCTGTACAGAAAATTTGAAAATATAGTTTGGTTCTTGGCAACATTTTGAATTCTGAAATTGGTTTTACACGAGGGCTCTCTAGATAAACAAGTTTGACTCAAATAGTTATCCTCAGTTTGATCTTCAAATGGGCAAATCATCAGATCTTTTTCTTTAATTTTTTTGGGGGAGTAATGTAATTTAGAAAGGATCCTGGAATAGATTTTTGGGTTTCAGATCTGAATTGGAAATTGACTTAAGAGAATTAACAGACTCTACTTTAGAAGACAATACATTTGAAGAAGTTTTTGCATTGAAAATTTTTCCAAAAGTTCATTTTTTCCTTTAAAAGTTTCAATTGCATTTATGTCACTCATTTCTGACCCATACTTTTTCAAATGTCTTAAAGTTCTTCATACAAAAATATATACTATTTTTTTTTAAGATTTTTATTTATGTGTACAAGAGCTGAGGTGTAGGTCAGATTTGTGAGGGTTGAGAGGATTCACCAGAGACAGAGTGGGGAGCAGAACAGCCGATCTACTGAAATATACTGCCGAGGGGAGCAGTGGAGGGGAGCAGTGGGCCAGACAGGAGAGGTCCGCTGTGCCATGTGGGTTAGCCCCTGGCCGGAAATCAGGGTTGGAAATAGTGTTGCAGTGGCTGCCTATAGCTTCATAGTGCTGAGACTTAACCCCTTGTGCCACCAGGGAGGCACCTATCCTTTACTTTTCTTGATAGGATTTCATGTATATCTAGTGTTTATATTACATTCCCATGATATTTCTCTGTTATGTTTCTTGTGGAAGATATTTTAGAAAAATGTCTCTTCTGAGTTATTTTTCTTTCTTTATAGTTCTCTTCCCATCCTAAAACCATTCCAAAAACCCTGGGAAAAGAGGAGAAAAAGCACCTAATGATCTTGTTTGCCAGTGCAAATACTCCTGTTAAATATTTAGTAGTTTTTTTTCCTATTTTTCTCCAAACATGTTTTTAATAGATTATAGTGATAGTGCATTACAGTAATTTTTGCTTCCAACATTTTTACTCTTCAGCACTGTTCTTTTTTACTAATTTCCTAAAAATAATATGTTTATGGTTACATAATGTTTCATGTAGTACATCTTCTATTATATAAATGATATATTTTAGTGGAAATTTAAGATGTTGTTAACACTATAACATTGTTTAACTATGTACAGCTTATTTGTTTTAAAAGTACTTTGAGGGCATTTTTTCCCCAAAATGGTATTTCACCAAAGAATATTTTATGGTTCTTTTCACCCCTCGTTCTTAATAGATTTGTAATACTACAAAGTTGAATTCACTGATACAGACTTTCTTCCATTTGTTGAATAGTCACCTATTTGATTTTTATTTGTTTTAACCACTCTGAGATTTTTGTATTGTGTCAAATAGTACACTGCACTGTAGCATGTTGTAAGTAGTATGGCATGGGTGTCTGAAATTGAAGATGGTTAACTGTCATATCTTTCAAATTGATCTTTTGGGAATCTTTGTCCTATTTAGTAATTTGTTTCTTGATATTGGGAATACCAAATTGAATTTTTTTGTTAACAGTTCTACCTTGTGATTGTTTTTCTAATTGAGGTATAATTGACATATAACATTATCTTAGTTTCAGGTGTATAAAATAATTCCATATTTGTATAAGTTGTAAAATGATCACCATGATAAGCCTATAGGTTTTAACATCTGTCACCATAAATAGTTATACCTTATGTTTTTTTTTTTTTTGGCGGTAAGAACTTTTAAGAACCGTTTGATTCTCAATGCTTTGTTTGATTCTTAATTCATTCGGGTTTTTTTTGTGTGTGTGTGGGGCCAATTTGTAGCAAGTTTTTTACATTTGTCTGCAAATTTAGCATCTGATGCTGGTTGGCAATTAGTTATTTGACCTGGTTGAATTAAAGTGGCCTTGTTTGAGTAAATGCCTTGGTTTAGTAAAAAGAGCTAAAACTGAGAATGAATACATGGCATTTTATGTAGGAGGAAGCTGAAGTCTTTATTTCAGTCTACTTTTTTAAAACACAATTTTGATTGGTTGTTACAATAATTTCCTTCAAGAGAGCTGGGCTTTCCTTTTGTTAAATTTATAGCAATTTTGAGCTCACCATGGATTGATACCATTTAAACAGTACCTGTGATCAACATTTTTAAAATGCTTCTCAGCATCTTTATTTGGAGAGTTAATGTTGATACATGGCTTCTGTAATTTTGAACTGATATGCCATGTTTTCATAGCGCTAAGAAGTCTCAATTTTATATTTTGAAATGCACATACCTCCTCAGGATAGGACAATGGAAGATGTGAGATTAAGAAGAGTTTAATAAGCTAGCAATTATATGTTCTGGAAATCTCAATAGCTATGCATGTGCACATTGCCACAATCTTGTTGGGATGGGTGTTGGAATGGATGAGTATGGTGAGTATAACAGGATGTTGGGTTTGCTTTTTAGTTTCCATGCTTCTTGCTCAGTGACCCCATGAATTAGTTTACACAGTAATGGTGTCTCTCTGATCTGTTTGCTGTTTTTGTGACACATTTTAGCAGGCAAGTACTCTTGTAGATTAAAATTGAAGCAGCTTGAGATAATTCATTCACAATTATAATTTTATTAAGTTGTACTAGGTAAGTTAGCAGTAATTATTTAGATAAGAAAGTTTGCTGCTTTTTTTCCATGGACATATGACAATTCCTAAGTAGCAGGAAAAACTGTGGTCTTTGGACTTTATTGAATTCACAGAAGTGGAAGTTGAAGCTCTGGAGCCTGAGGAAGATTTCGAGCAATTTCTGCTCGTAGTCATCAAAAGTGATGCGGAAGGCTGTTATGTTTCTTACTCAAGAGCAAAGATTATATATACTGAACTAGAAGCAAGTTGTGAGAAATAGATATGTTCATCCAAATAAAAGCCCAGGTGGTCTGATAAAAGGGAGAAGCTGAAACCAATAGCCTACCCCCCTGTCTCTTTTCCTCCTATTTACACTCTGCCTTTATTTATACGAGGCTTTGTCTATAGTCTGTGATTAATGGCTTCAATATGAGTTTTATTTTTAAGTGTTTTTGGATGGGGAAATAACTTTTATTTTGAAAATGCCCTCATATATAGAAATTAGGACCTAGGAGGTAAGCATTTGCAGCCCATTTATTACTGGGCTTTGGTGATTATTTCTAAATTTTGAGGTACTTTGCTCTTTCTTGGGTGAACTAATAGCTCCCTGGAACTTTGGATGTGTGGCATATGAGAGAGTTGAAGTTTTTTAGCTTTGAAGATGCTAAAGGAGCTGCATTAATTCTAAAGGATGACTCCACTGAATTGCGGTTAGCCTGGGAGCAAATAGCAGGAAGGTTAGGCAAGCAAAGTATGGGTTCAAGGGGTCCTGTAACAAAGCCACCAATCAATCAGTCAATATCGCTCGCTCTCTCTCTCTCCTCCCCCTTTCTCCCCCCTCCCTCTCTCTCTCTCTACACACACACACACACACACACACACACACACACACACACACACACACGCACACAGTTTTTCCCTATATATTAATACCTAAGATAAAGTTTAATTTATAAATTAGTAA
Source organism: Scalopus aquaticus (assembly GCA_004024925.1). NCBI lineage: Eukaryota > Metazoa > Chordata > Mammalia > Eulipotyphla > Talpidae > Scalopus > Scalopus aquaticus. Next base: position 32,601 of record PVIJ01007632.1, read on the forward strand.
GATTAACAAGAAAATAAATAAAATAGAACAGTTACAGTGAAATACTGTATAAAAGTTAATATAAATGTGGTCTCTAAAATCTTATTGTATGTAATACTTTCAGAATGTTACAGATTATGGGTAGCTAAAATTGTGGAAAGTTAAAACGACAAAAAAGGGGGAATTACTATACTGTAAAATACCAACTAAACTACATTGCATATTGGCAGGCATTGATACATTTGTAATATTTTAGTCAGATTTTATGGTAATAATTGCGTTTGATTGTGCTTTAAAATATATGGGTGGCTAAGCTTTTAAGTCAGGTATCAGCTAATTCTAGCCATAGAGGGACAGATAAATGTTTTCGACTTTGCAGGCCTTGAATTCTTGTTGCAACTTTCCTGTTGCAGTGCCAAAGCAACCATAGATGCATAAGAGTGTCTCTCTTCCAATAAAACTTTATTAGAAAAAATGATGGCCCACCAGATTGATTCTGATAACTCTAGTTTGTTGACTGCTGTTTTAAGTGATATGTTGTTATGTTATACATACAATGCTAAATTGAAGATGTTTTGGAATAATTAATGAAGGGCTATCTAGTGACCAAAAAAATCTTACTGTGCTGTAATTATTTTGTTGTGAACAAAGCCCAGTTGTTAAAATTTTCTAGTATTTCTGAAATAGATGATACATCCTTGCTATCCAAAGTAGAAAACAAGTCTTTTCTTCTTCCAGGATAGATATTCTTCTGGAGCAAATGGAGACACTTTTAACAGGACTCCAGCTTCATCAGCAGGTATGCATTTATAGGTAATAAAAGTAAAACTCTTTTTAGGTTAAGGACTTCATGTAGTGAATGAGCAGACTAGTAGACATCTCGTAGAGGGTGTTTTTTTAAATTTCCTAGTGAGAATTCATTCTGATTTGAATATTTGGCATATATTACTTTCAGACTGGTGGGTAATTGTCAAAGTTCTTGACAAAAAGGAGTAAGAGACTGTATTGTAGGGTTGTTGTAACAGGCTACAATCATGGTGACCTGTCAGCATAGTAACAGTGTAAGCCAAACCTGTCATACAATATAGATAGCATATGTTTCCTTTAATTTAGAAAAACTCCTAGGAGAATATGAGAAGTAAGTCAAGATAAGGGAACCTGTATCCTTGCCACTGTTTTGCCTCTATGCCTCTACCACTTGTTTATCTAGGTTATTGTTTCTTTCATGGACTTGATGTGGATGAGAAAATTAGTGGAAGTGGTAGTAATTCAGCTAGGTAGTTAAACTGATGGGAGATCTTTTATTTTGTTGAAGTCCAAGGAAGACTGAGCTGCTATTTCTACTATTGTTTTCCAAAGTTTTTATTATTGTAAGTACACATAAAATTTACCATTTTAACTATACAGTTCAGTGACATTAATTACAATCACATTGCTGTGCAACCATCACTACCATCTAACTTTAGAACGTTTTCATCTCCCAAAGTGCTTTTTGTCCTTAGGGTAGATACCTGGAGTGGGATTGCTGTGTCATAATGTAGATTTATTTTTAATATTTTGAGGTATCTCATACTGTTTCTTCGGATGCTGGACCAGTCTTCATTCCCACCAACAGTGTATATAAGTGTTCCCTTTTCTCTACACCCCCTCCAACACTTATTATTGGTCTTTTGATAGGGCTCTCTGTGGCTTATTTACTACTTGTTACAAATTTATACCCTTAAATGTGTGTGTGTGTGTGTGTGTGTGTGTGTGTGTGTGTGTGTGTGTGTATAAACATTTTTTAATTCATGTATCTGTTGATGGGCATTTGAATTGTTTCCATATCTCAGCTATTGTGATGAATAGCTATTGTGTGCATATATCTTGCTCAAATTCTATTTTTTTTCATTTGGATATCTACCCCAAAATGGAATTGCTGGATCATATGGAGACCTATTTGTAATTTTTTATAGGACTGACTTACTGTTTCCCATAGTGGTTGAACCAGTTTACAGTCCTATTAGCAGTATATAAAGTTAATTTTTGTTAGTGGTGAAAGTTACATGTCCAATTTTATTGTTTTGCCAGTTTTTTCTAGCACCATTTGTTGAAGAGACTATCATTTTCCAATTGGGTATTCTTGATTCCCTTGTGGAATATTAGTATACTGTAATCCTGGGGTTTAATTCTGGGTGCTCTATTCTGTTCCATTGGTCAGTTTGTCTATTTTTTGTGCCAGTATGGTATTGTTTTAATTATTATTGTTTTGTGGTATAGTTTGAAATTCAGAAGTGTAGTAGCTCTTTGTTTATTCTCATGATTGCCTTTTTAGGGGTCTTTTGTCATTACAGACACATTTTAGGATTATTCTATTTTTGTGAAGAATGCTTTTGGTATTTTGATGGGCATTGTGTAAAATTTGTAGGTAATTTTGGGCAATATGGCCATTTCAACAATATTAATTGCTGAAGAATCATTTTTAGACTCTCTTGAACTTTCTGAATATCTCACATGTTGGTTCCTGTAATTCTTAAAAATTGTATCCATCCTTTGTTGTACTTTTCAAAATTGAATGACCAGTAATCATGTCCAAGATTATTTTAAACTGCCCTCTGATTTACCCTTTGGAGATGTAAAGTACTTTTGATGTATTTACTATGGAGAATGTGTACAGAATTTCAGTAAGTAGACTTTTCAGTCTGATAATTAGTTTAATGTTAAAAATGTAGTCTTCATACTGACTGGATAATTCTGACAAAGTTGTCTACCTGCTTTGAGGTATTTTTCTTCTTTGAAAAATGGGGGTAATATCATAATTTTAGGATGATTGAATAAGTTAGTTTATGTGCCCATACACATATATGTGCATAATGTAGTCATTCCTGGTACCTGTTTACGCTCAATAAGAAATTTTCTTGCACACATTTGATAACAGCTGTCTTAAATTTGACTGCTTGTTTCCATTGTCAATTTAATTTAATTTACAACTATTATTGATTGAATCTTAAATATTCTTATTGGATATTAGCTTATTCTGTTTTCCATTTTTACTACTAGTTCAGTTCCTTTAAATTGTTTTTGGAATGGCTACATTTTTAGTTCTTGTTTTGAGATGGAAATTCTGAGTTCTAGACCTAGCATTTATAGATTCTTTTATTTTGACTATTTTCACTTATTTAATCTTTTCTAAAGTGACACTAACTTGTCAATATCAACCCTACCTCCTGAAAGTGTTGTTATAATGACAAGGACTAAATGAGATAATGTATATAATTTGAGCTAGATAAGGTGCAGCTATTTTTCACATGTGTGTTAGGGGAGAGCCTGTCAATCACTAGAAGCTAGTGTTTAGAGAATATATTTGACCCTTGAACAAAGCTGGGTTTAAGATGTACTGACCCCACACACAGTTGAAAATTTACATATAACTTTTGACTCCTAATAGCGTAACTAATAGCCTGCTGTTGACTTCTGCTGTAGAAGCCTTACTGAAGCCTGTAAGAAGCCTGTTGCTTCTGCTGTAGAAGCCTTACTGACATCATACACAGTTGATAAACATAATTTTGTATTTACGACTAATTAAGTGAAAGTGTCTTATCAAAAATGTCTTTACCCTCATATTCTTCATGTTGAGTAGGCTCAGGAGGAGGAGGAGAAAGGGGTTGGTCTTGTTTGCTCTCTCGTGAGTGGAGAAGATGAAAGAGGTAGATGAGAGATGGGGTAGTGTAACTTGATAAAAATGCATCATAATTTTCTGAGTTTCTTGCTTTTTCATTTCTTTGTACATATTTCTATATAGTACCAATCTTTTTTCCACCATTGACTTTAATTCCAGTGCCCATATTGTAGAAGGATCCATGTTGCAAAAAGAAGTAAACAGTTTTGATAATTGTAATCCTTTTGCCAGGTTGTCTAATGTCTATTTGTTTTTTGGTTCAGTTTCTTTTACGTCTTCCTCATTGTCTGGCATAGGTTAGAAAGCACTCATCTTTGTTAAGTTCCTCTATTGTGGTTCCTCCTCTGTGCACACATAAGTGGATCTTCAAACACATGTTGTTCAAGGGTCAATTATAGTTAATTTTTTTATGTCTTTGCCTGGAATGTACCTGTTCTTGTAATGTCACCTTCTCCTACCTCTATTCTCTTTACTAAAAGGCTAAATTTACTCTTTAGTGATATCGAAACTAGTGCTTCTCTCTGGAATTCCTTGCATATTGGAGCAGTTAATAATTCTTTTGAGTAATTCTGAAGTTGACTTTTAGCTTTCTATGATTTGAGAGCACTAATTTAAATCTAAATTACTTTGTAGACAGTTACTACTGTCTACAACTCAGCAGCCTTTAGCTTACTTGATGAAAGTCTTATCAAGGGAGGAGGATATTGGTATAAATTGTGATATACATATAGAAAACATATAGAAAAGGAGGGATATATGACTTTAATAATTTTTAGTATTGAAAAAAAAATTTTTACCCTACTAATTTTGTGACAGTTAGTGAAAGTTAAGATGCCAGATAATAATTGTGATTTTGGGACTTCACTATAGAAACTTTATTGAAGTCTTTTCATAAAAAAGATAACCTATATTTAAAAATTTCATGTATGTAAATTGTGGAGTTTATTTGATGTTTTGACCCAACACCATTTTAAGACCATTAATACTATTATATGGCTATGTACTCTTTTCCTATTTTAGTCCTATCAGTCTCATCATGTACTTGTGTGATTTATTTTGTTCTTTTTCTAACATGTTTATTGAGATGGCTATTTAGTTCATTTATTTTGAGTTTTATTTTCTGGTATAAAAAAAATTTAAGTTTTTTTTTTTTTTTTTTTTTTGGTGAAGAAGAACTTCACAAAAGGATATAGGGATATAGGCCAGAGTTTTGTGTGTGTGTGTTTGCGGGGTGGTGGGTAGTAAGAGAATTTAACAGAACCAAAGTGGGGAACAGAACAGGTGAATTTACTGAAATACATTGCTAAGGGGAGCAGTGGGTGAAATAGGAGAAGTCTGCTTTGCATATGTGGGTTAGCTCCCTGGCTGGGGCTCAGACTCAGGCCATAGTGGTGATAGTGCTGAGATTTAACCCGTATGCCATCAGGGAGGCCCAAAAATATAAGTATTAATAAGTAACATTTCTAGCATACAATTCTAAGTATTTTTAAAGTTCTGTTACAGCTTCTTCATTGAGCTGTGGGATATACATAAATGTTTTAAAATTGCTTTTCTAAACACAAGAGGATTTTAAAATTTTTTATATATTTGATAACTTCTAATTTGTATAATGATTAGAGGATTTTGTCTATATCATGGTGATTTTTGCATGGTGATTTGTTGAATTTGTGAATTATGTGGTCAGTTTCATTGCTAAATAATGTCAATTCTTTGGATGCTGTGTGTGTGTGTGTGTGTGTGTGTGTGTGTGTGAAAGAGAGAGGGGTGGGGGGGGCGAGAGAAAGAGAGAGAGATAGAGAGAGAAAAAGTACACAGTATTCCCTGGATGACTATAGTTTACCTATTCTCCTTTGATCAGTTTTTTTTTTTCTTTTTGCTATTCCTGACAATGCTTAGGTTGATTTCAAGCAGAAAGCAGTTATTTCACCAACAAACTGGATTTATTTGGAAACAAACAAAAAAGCGTTCCGGAAAGTTCACTCTTACAGTATGACACATGCATATTTCCTCCCTTAGAACAAAAGCCCACACCAACTTCTATAGATTTTAGAGGGACTGTTACAACCAGAGTTCATTGGAGGGAAATGAGAGTTCTGTGTGTAGTGGCTTCTTAGGAGTTGGTTTATGGCATTCTGTCATTGATTGAGCTGTTGCTGGGCAAGGAGGAACTTGCTGAAGTAGAGAAACTCATTAGTTCTGCAAGGCAACAACATCACTTCATGTAGTCTGCAGATTGCCTGTGTGTGAGAACTCTTCTAGCCTCCTGATCTCATTTTAATAAGGTTTCTTATACTAATTTTCATACTTACAAACATTATTCTATCTATCTGCGTTATCTTGTGAGTATAGCCAGAGGAGACATTCATACCTTCAAAAACTGTATTTTTTTAAGTTAAGCTCAAGGTCGATCCAGTTTTAAAGCTTTATTATAGATCTTGGCTTTGGCAAACTTTAAACTATTCAGTCAGTCTTGTGATTGAAAAATGCTATCTCTTGCTTTTGAATTTCAATTCCTTTAGTTCTGAGTGAGATTTCGTCACCATTTATGTATTTATTATTTTAGAACTACCTATTCTTATTGATAGTCCATTTTTCTAGGCTATTTCCCCCCCTTTTTTTTTGCTATAAATTACTTCTTTGTCACACAGGTGGCATATATAAAGACTGAAAGTTTATATATCACCAACATGTTACTTTGACTGACAAGTGTTACTTGCTTTAGAAATGGATGACGGACCTTCTCGAAGAGATCATTTCATGAGAAGTGGATTTGCCACTGGGCGGAGTTTGGGAAACAGAGGTAAGTATTTTTGTCTTAATCTCAACTATTGAATAGAATGAATAATGTTGTGGAAGTTTTGTGCAAGGCTAATCTGTTGAATTTCAATATACATTAGACTTTGAATAATCATTTTACCAAATCTCAGTGTTCCTTTCACTGTTTTATACTTGTTTATAATATAGTAGTGTTGGGGGAGAAGAGACAGCCTGGACAAAATGCACAGATAGGTTTTTATAGACCCCATCCCCACATCAGACCGGAGAGATCCAAGGACTACAATCCCATGATGCCATCATCACCGAAGGGGGGATACTGGGAACTGAGGGTGGAGCTGAGCAGCCATGCTTGGATGTATAACCAGATGTGGGCTGAGTTGTTGGCCGGGTTTTCAGCGCGCCGTTGAGATTACAACTCAGCGAAACTGGTAGGATGCATTCACCAATTCATTCTTTTCCTTTTTCCCTTCTCTTTTTGCAAATAAACCTTTCATTAATTTTATTGTGTGTATCTGCAATTGAGTCTTATAAAGTCCCTTTTTTTTTAAAAGATTTATTTATTTATACATACAAGCTGAGATACAGACCAGAGGTGTGGGGTGGCGAAAGGGTTCACCAGAGACAGAGCGGGGAGCAGAACAGGCAGATCAGAAATACACTGCTGAGGGGAGCAGCGGGCGAGGCAGGAGAGGTCTGCCGCACCATGTGGGATTCTCCCCGGCCGGGCGTCGAACTCGCATCGCCGCTGCCGACAGCTCCACAGCACAGTGCTTAACTGCTGCGCCACCAGGGAGGCCCCTTATAAGTCCCTTTTAAGCACGCGGGTGAGAACCCATAGACAAGACAGTCACCCCACTTTATATTGGTCTGCCCTGTAACAGTTTGAAATAGTTAAATTTGATTAGGTACATAAGTTAAAAATAATTGCTTCACAGCTCCATTTTTTTTTTTTATGGTCAGTAATCTATCTTGGTCATTTTCTTGTTTAAAACCAAGGAATCCAAAAAGAAGCTTATCTTTGTGGCTATGATTTTTTTTTTTTAGATTAGAAATGTCAATAGTAGGTGGATGCTATTGAAATATGAATGACATAGAACATTTTATTAGTTCAGGTGTACAACAATGATTTCTTAGTTAGAAATATACTGTAAAATGATCACAATAATCAGGGCTACTAAATATGTTTATGATTATTGATTTCTAAAGTCGGCATGAGAACAATATTTTAAAAGCATTCAGAGATTAGGATGAGAAATTTTTCTTAATTTTTTATTTCTCAAAAGCCATTAAAATGCTGAAATATTTACACCATTTGATGTAAATTAAATACGTATTATCTTGGTGCGATAAAGTATTAAGATACTAAGTTAATTTTATTTTAAAATCCATTTTCTTTTACAGAATGCTATAAATTAGAACTAAATCAGTAGTTTTAAATACACATGAAAGTCTTGAATTTATTATGTTAATCTATGAAAAACTTTATTGCTATTTCTAGATATTTCTATTCACCGAAAACTAAAAGTTGATGTGTAATATATTTCATTGAAACTTGGGGAGCTTAATTGCTTGTTTATATATAGTTAACACATGTGAATTTGTATTTTGACATGTTCCTGTTACTAATGGGAATAACTTGCATATCAAGTTATATGCTTTGATGAACCATGTAATGATTTGCTGAGACGTTTAAGTGTCGATTTTGTTTGCTGCTACTAACATTAGAAATAATATGTTAATATTACATTCAGGAATGTTTTTAAATTCTGTCTTAGAATAGCTTGTGTCTTATTTTGATTCAGACTTCTAAACCTTATTGAATAAAGCCTTTCTAGATGAGAAAACCATTTCAGTGACATTTTATTACAAATTGTTATTTTCAGGTCTCAGGTTGAAATACACGTTTAAACTTCCAGTCAAAACTCTTTGAATGTTAATACTTTTAAAATTTATCTTTATAGTGCATATCATCCTGGAAATTCATAGAGCCATGAGTATTACTTCTTTTGCTTATGACTCATCTGACATTTTAGTTACAATTTCTTTATTTTTTCAGAACTTGTATAGCTAGTAATATGTTTTTAATACTCTCTTAATTGCTTGAAATGTAATAAAAAATAATACTAACTTCCCATGTTCTATGAGGTATGACCTAAATAGGCTGAACTTCTTGAATTACACGTTTGCAGGAAGTGATGAAAATAGTTACTCATACATGTAGCTTTAAGAGTTTCACAGTTCATTAACTTGGCTATATTTAGGGTATTACGGAGATATGTGAGACAGTTTGATGAGATCACAAGATAATGCTTTAATATTTTTCCAAGTGTAATTTAAGTAACAGTTTGTGGCTTTTTGGAATTGTATTCCAGTTTGATTTTCTTTTTAAAAAACCATTTTTTCATAGCATCTCTGCCCACAAAGTTTTTAGTCTAGTGGCAGAGAAACATATGGAAAGAAATATTACTTAAAAAAATACACACATAGTATCCTGCAGGAAAGTGGAAGAAGGCTTTGTTATGACTGAAGACTTCAGGAAGATTTTATAGACTAGATGGCCTTTGAACTGAACTTTTGAGGAGTAAAAAGAATTTTGATAGGAAAACAGGGAATGCTTTGCTGAAGGAACTGTATGTAAGAAGGTAAAAATATTAAATGTTCACAATGTGTAGTATGGGAATTTGTTTGGGTTGAATTAAAATGTTGGCTGTCTGCTGAATGGGAGAAAATATTTGGATACCATAAATCTGACAAAGGACTGATGCCAAAGATATACACAGAACTCATGAAACTCTACCAAAATCAAAACAAATAGCCCAATCAAAAAATGAGCAAAAGAACTAAGTAGATAACTATCCAGAAAAGACATTAAAATGGCCAGCAAACATATGAAAAAAAAAGTTCACAATCACTTATTAGAGAAATACAAATCAAAACCACAATGAGATATCATCTCACACCTGTGAGAATGGCCCACATCAAAAAGACCAGAAACAAAGACTGACAAGGACGTGGAAAAAAGGGAACCCTTTTACGCTGCTTATGGGAATGCAAAACTGCTCCAGACCTATGGAAAGCAGTATGGTGATGTCTCAAAGCACAATTTACTATAGCTAAACTATGAAAACAATCTAAATGTCCCATAACATATGAGTGTATCAAGAAGGTATGGTATATATACACAATGGAATACTAGTCAGCAAGCAAAGAAAATAAACTCATGCCATTTGCAGCAACATGGATGGAGCTTGAAACGATAATGCCAAGTGAAATAAGTTAGAAGGAGAAAGATAAATACCAGGTCGTACCACTAATATGTATAATATAAAGTAATTAAATTAAGAGTGAGTTAACCCTGGGTAACGGACTACAGACTAAAATACCAATATGGGAAGGGTTTGGGAGAGGAAAAGAACAAAGAGGAAAGTAAGCACAGTGGTTTATGTTGGTAGAATATGGGTGAGTTGGTGGTGGTACACTATGGTGGTAATACCTGATGGGGGCATCCCAATATTACCTCAGTTAAAATGAATATTTAATTTATTAAAAAAATACACATGAAACATAAGTGTTGGTGAAGATGAGGGGAAAATGGTGCCCTTAGTATAAATGTTAAATATGGTTTAGCCACTATAGAACACTGTATGATGACTTCTCAAAAAATTAGAAATAATATTATGATACGATCCAACAAAAAACATGTTGGGGTGTTGAGAGTTATGTAGTGGGAGATAAAAACTAAGAAGGCTAATAGAGGGAAATACTATGGAAGGGTGGAGAGGTGAATGAAGGGAGTGCTAGTTAGTTTTATTAATTTTTTTTAATTGCCATGCTACCTGTCTTCAACTTGATTTACCCCAAAGGTGAACTCCAGTTTGTGTATTTTTTTTTTTTTGTTCATTTGTTTTTACACAAGACCCTTCCTTTATTCCCCCAAACGAGAGAGCAATCTTATACTTCCAGAGATGAATTTGAATCTCCATTGATAGTGGAATAAAGAACAAGTAGAAGCTTTGAAATTGTTTTTTTCTCTAAAAAAAAAGTTCTGTAGATCAGAATTTGGGTCAAGATTAATTAAGATCAAGCACAGTAGTGTGTAAGTGGAAGATCTTCCCAAGTATTTTGGAAACCCAACACTTGACTCTTTTGGAGAGGGGAGTATGGATGAGAAGTAGCAAAATTGTAGAGGGCATTAGAATGTAATACTTGGGCTTCCCTGGTGGTGCGGGGGTTAAAGTCTCAGTGCTATCAAGCTATCACCAGCCACTGGGCAAGAGTTCAATCCTCAGCCAGGGAGCTAACCCACATGGCACAGCAGACCTCTCCTGTCTCACCAACTGCTCCCCTCAGCACTGTATTTTAGTCAGTCAGCCTGTTCTGCTCCCCACTCTGTCTCTGGTGAATCCTCTCACCCCCACCCCCCGCATTTCCAGCCTAGACCCCAGTTCCTGCATGCATAAATAAATAAAAATAAATCTTAAAAAAAGATTATAATTCTTATTGAACTAACTTCAAAGATTGCAGATATTTAAATGATAAAATAACAAACTTAAGTTTGTGATAAACTCTTCTGTAGTGATTAACTTTATTTTGAAATTACATATCTGCTCAAGGGAGAATTTCTTTGTCATCCAGTCAATATCAAGGTCATAGAACAGTTGCTTCCATATGCTAATTGTGTATTCCATTTCCATGGAGTTTTATGATAAAAGATATGTTAGATTTTGTTGAACCTTGAATGTTAAGTGACTTGATATGTATACATATCAAATATATATGATCAATATATATGATCAAAATGTATCATATATGTATACATTTTGCATATAAATTTAACACCTGTCAAAAGTAGGTAATTAGTCCTGTATTATAGAAGTCATAATTTAATACAATTTGTACTTTATAGTTTGGGTAAAATATTAAGTGTTAGCCATCTTACATTGACATTCAGTTTTAAGGCATATATCCCCTATATATCTTTGCACTAAAGATCATTTTATTAAGACTCCACATTTTAAAATTCTGTGGCTTATTACTGATGAAATCATTTAAAATTCACTTTAGAGACATGTCTGTATGCTCAACAGGTTCATAAGTCTAAACACAGGTTTTAAAGAGAAATTTGAAAGCACAACTTGATAAAGGTATTTTAAAAATTCTGTAAGCAAAAAGAAGTTGGCAGCATTTCCTTGGTATTGAGAAAGAAAAAAATACTGACTGTTGGGTTATAATTTAGTTGTATTTGCCAGTATGAAGAGATTATGTGTTAATTTATAAAATTTTAAAGTTTGGTGTAATCAAATTAAAAGTTGAATAGAAAGTATACAGTAGTTATACTTCATGTACCCCCATTGTGTCCATGTACCTATTAGAGGAATATATGACTTCTGAGGTAACATAAAATTGGTTAGCATTTTAACCTTAATAAATTGACACAATGGAGAAATTGTAATGCTACCTCTATTAACTCTCATTCAGTATTTATATGTATAGATGTATGTGGTTTATCTTATTTAAAGGGGCATCATACTTAGTTGTCCTGATGAGGTTTTGTTTTGTTTTTTAATGACAGTTACAGGTAATTGTTACTATCATGTATTTTCAAATTATATTTTATATAGGTTTTTCAAATAGCAAGTATGATGAAGGTGATAGCTCAGGTTTCTGGAGAGGTAAGTTCAATTATTTTGTTTAAAATTTATAGTCAAGAGTACATACCAAAGATAGAGACTAAGGTTGAGTATCTTAGTCTGTTCCCAGTTCTGATTTATTTAAACGAAATTTTATAATGCAGTTCTAAGATCTAAGATTTAACCTAGAATTTAGACTTTCTAAAATTTGCCCTATTGCCACTTTCCTTAGTTAAACTATTACGTGCAACTTTTTGAAAGCTGTTTTTACATTAAGTAAAAGGGAATAGTAAAAAGAGCAACTCAAAAATCAGACCCCACTTCTATATAAATACCATTTTGGATATGTAGTCCCTACTTGGGTACAAATAAGCCTTGGCAGTGGAAAAAGATTAATGAGACTGCTGAACTCAGAGTGTGAAAACTGCAGACACTCTGGTTTGGAGGAATACAGGGAGTGAGAGTAATGTCATCAAAAGATAAATCACAATAAGTAAAAGTGCTTTCCCAGAAGAATCTGAGTGGATTTGTGTGATGCCTTGGAACTGGTATTTAAAGAACCTCTTTTGTTTGGACCTATGGTTTCTTTTCAATATAATACACTTTGTTTCATATCATGGTTCTGCTCTCTTCCAGCTGAATGACTTGGAGCAAGTTGGTTAATTTCTCCAATTCAGTTTCCTATTCTGTAGAATGGAAATCCATCCATTTTATGGATTGTTATTCTACGTGAAAATCATGTAAAAAAAATCACGAAGCTTAGTGCCAGATATGATCATGGTAAACATTAGATGCCATCTATCTTCATTAAATATTTGAGACTTGACCTTACCCTCTTATCAAAATGAAAACCAAACCTAAACCTCATCACTTTAAAATGCTTTTGGAAAAAGGTGGTTTTTAATAAATCAAATAAGTAAGATATTGGCTGTCTCAGTCTCCTCGCTTCTCTCAACTTTTCCTTCTATCCCATTCAAATGAAACCATAACATAGAGCTAATGTTGTAGAGGAGATAAACATCATCATGTTTATTTTTTTCCAGTTTTACTTGACCTAATTTTCCAACCATTAAGTAATACTCAAAATCATTTTCAATTAGCAGAGACCTTACAGTGTGGGCCACTGTGCCCAATTCCAGTTTCTGGTAGCACTTGACGGAACTTTCTCCAAAATGGCCTACTTTCTTCTCTTTGACCTACTTTCCGCTCTCGTCATTCTTAGTTTCCCTATAATTAAAACACACACATGTGAATTGAATTCTTTCATTCCCACAATTGTTGGCAAACCTGGGAACAAGGTTTGGTATCATGACAGAAACTTTGTACACTAATGATAGCATGTTAGGTCGTCTCTGCAATCTAGTTTTCTCTAGCTGTGTAGTGATTTGGAAAGTCAGGTCTTTGGGATTTGGACACCCTATGTTTAAGACCCAGATCCTCCTCTACTTATTGTGTGACCTTGAAAAGTGTTTTTAACTTCTGTATTTCATTTTCTCTATGTACATAATAAATACCAGCCTTCAAGATTTTGTGAGGATTTAAATAATAACTATAAAATGGACAGATACGTGTTACTATTATTTTTTACAGTTAATAGGGTGCAACTAATTTTGAGATCACTATCTCATTTTTGCTTTTGGCTTTAATTTTTAACTCTACAGAGACATTTTAAAAATAAGTTTTTATTTTGAAATAAAGATTCATAGAAGTTGCAAAAACAGTACATAGGGTATCTTTCTGCCAATTTCTCATTAGCTTATTTTAATTCCCATTGTGGTCAGAATAACTATAGATTTGTTTTAGGGAAATTATTGGCCAGAGATAATGTAAGGCTTCTTTGTTCTTATCAGATCTCAAATTAATTCATACTTTTTTTTGTATAAGGCAATATGTGATAACTGACTTCATCATTGTTCCAGAGTCAGCCTTTTAAAAATTCTTTCTTTCCTGATTAGTTTCCTTATAACATTAAATTCTGCCTCCCAGAATGTTTTCTTGATGTTAGAAGACTCTTTAAGTATGTTTGGTAGTTATTGACTTCATTTCAAATAGGAGTTTGCAACAAGAGCTCTGGGTTATTTATAGTAAAACAGTATTATTTGTTTCATAGGTTAGTACTTTTGCACAGGAACTTAATAGCTTGGTAAGCTGTTCAGCCATTATATGTCATCACTGTGACTTAAAATTCTAAGATATTAAGCAATAATGACATGTTAAAAAAATGCAGAAACCCACTATATTTCCCATATACGGCTTTGTTAGAATATTCTAAAAAGTTTAGTTATTATAACTAAAGGTATATTAGTAAAATTTATTTTTAACTTTGAAAAATTACTCATTTCTTGATATCACTTCACACTTTCAAAATAAATATCTCTGGAAAGAGATCCTGGGAATTTATTTTTAACCAATTTTCCAGATAATTCTTAAGCAACTTTCAGTGTAGCTATCCTCTTACCACTAGTATTTAGTTTCTGGTAATGTTGCTTGATAACATTATTAAAAATAGGAAAACCACAATATCCCCAGATTCGTTCATTAGTATGATGTGGGATGGTTGCATATATTAAAAACACTGATGCCTCAGATTTATTAAAAAAGGGAAATTACGGGGAATGATGATGGCATTTTAAAAATAATACTCGTGTTTCTAGTGGTCTGTGGAATATATAACTTGACTAATAGTTTAGATGTTCCTGAAAACATTTTTAGTCAAACTGACATTTATGAAAATATCATTTTGGCTCCTGTCCAGCACTTACTTGGCAAATAGTGGGTTCCCAAATATACATGTAATCTTCATCTTTTAGATATATCTAAGTAATACATGAACATATCTTTTTATTTCTGTTAAAATTATTTTAAGACTTAAAAGTTCATATTTTAACCCAAGAAAATATTTTTTTTTCTTATACATCTTGTAACAGTGCTGTTCTTTAAAGCTAATTATTTAGATGCTATTTACATGTTAAATTTTTATTCAAGAGTCTAATAATGACTGTGAAGATAATCAAACACGGAGCAGAGGGTTTTCCAAGAGAGGCGGTAAGGACCACATTTTGGAACAATTTGTACTTTAAGACAGAGATATTAAACTCACAGAATTGATTTTGAAAGAGCAGAAAGCAAAAAATTATGGTGACATATTTAGATGAGATATTTTATATGTATTTTGTGCTGTTAATACCTGAGTTACTAATTCAGTAGGTGTTCCTCCTTCCGCTTGTTAATGTTACTAGATTCCTTGCCTCCCTCCCCGCCACCCCGCCCCCCCGCCCCCAGATCTCCAGAATGTGTTACAAAGTACAGAAGAGGAACTGTGTAAATCTTCCTCAGTCACAGTACAGATGATGTGGGAGAGGGAGTCTTTTAGTGAATAGAAGTTACTGTTTTAATTAAGCCTTATTTGCCAGTCTTTTCTTTTTTATGGTCCTGTGCAAGATCTGTTTACTTTCTCTAAAGTCATAAAGACATTCTCTTCTATTTTCCATTTAAAACTTTATCTTTTTAGCCTCCACATTGAAATTGTAGTTCACCTGAATTTATATTTGTATGTAGTGTAAGTAGGGATCAAGATATATTTTTGCCCTGATATGGATGTCCAGTTGATCCAGTATCCTCTCTACAAGACTGCCTATATCCTAAATTTGTGTATAAATGTGAAACTGTTTATAGATTTGGCTACATTTCACTGGTCAGTTTCTCTGGTGTAAATTTTCCCAGTTTGTTGTTCTTCAAGATTACCTGGATTATTCTTACTCCTTTGCTTTTATTAATTCCCAGAAAAAATCTGATCAGACTCTTATTAGGATTACAGTGAATATGTAAATTAATTTGGGGAGAATAAGCATCTTTGTAATAGCAAATCTTCCAATACATGAATCATACCATTTATTTAGGTCTTCATGTTTTCCTCCTTATGTTTCATAATTTTGGTGATAGTCTTTATACATCTTTCTTCACCTGAGTACTTGGTATTTTGTGATGCTTTTTTAAAATTGAGCTAATAATTCCTATAACATAAACCTCACCATTTTAAAGTTTATATATTAGTGGTTTTAAATATATTCACTGTTTTGTATGAATCACCACTAATTCCCAACATTTCCCTTTCTTCAAAAAGGCCTCATTTCTATTAGTACTTAGTCTTATCTCCTCTCTCTCTCCATCCTCTGACAGCCACTGATCTGCTTTCTCTAGCAATGGATTTGCCTATTCTGGACATTTCATATAAATGAAATTATAGAACTTGTGGTCTTTTGTGTCTGACTTCTTTCATTTAGCATGATGTTTTCACAGTTCATTGTGTTGTTGCATGTGACAATACTTCATTCTTTTTATGGTTGAATACTATTCCATTGTATAGATATACCACATTCAATTCATCAGATGATGGACATTGGGTAGTTTCCATTTGTGGGCTAGAATGATTTTTACTGTTGTACACATTCATGTGTATATACATGTGTGAGCTTGGTTTTATTTCTCTGGAGTATGTCATAGATAAGGAATTGCTGGTGATGTAGTAATTCTTAGGTTCAACTTTTTGAAGAACTGTCAAAATGTTTTCTACAGCACCTGCACCATTTTGTATCCCCACCTGTAATTTATGAGGTTTTCAAGTTCTTCACATTCTTTTTTTTTTTTAAATGTATATGTATTTTATTGTTATTTATATCTTTTACATTTTGTATTCCCCTTGGGTAACCCACCACCAGTTCACCCATGATCCATCTCCATGGTCCCTTGTGTCCTTTTCTACTCCATTTTGTGCCCTTATCCTCACCCCCCCCCACACTGAGTGTCTCTCTCCTATTTGGTTTCCCAGTAGTCCTGTTATAAGTGAAACCATTAGATAGTTTTCTCTTTCTTTCTGGCTTATTTCACTGAGTATGATCCCCTCTAACTCCATCCATGTCACTGCAAATTGCATGTGTTTATCTTCTTTGAATGCTGAATAGTACTCCATTGTGTATATGCACCACATCTTCTTGATCCAGTCATCTATTTTTGGACATCTGGGTTGCTTCCGTACCTTTGCTATTGTAACCAGTGCTGCAGTGAACATACGGGTGCATGTATCCTTTTGGATTAGTGTTTTTGTGTCCTTTGGGTAGATTCCCAAAAGTGGTATTGCTAGGTCGTATGGAAGCTCCATTTTTAGCAGTTTGAGGAATTGCCATACAGCTTTCCATAGTGGTTGGACCAGTTCGCATTCCCACCAGCAGTATAGAAGAGTTCCTTTTTCTCCACATGCTTTCCAGCATTTGTTGTTGCCTGTATTTTTGATGTGTGCCATCCTCACAGGTGTATCTCATTGTGGTTTTGATTTGCATTTCCTTGATTATAAGTGATGTCGAACATTTTTTCATGTACCTGTTGGCCATTTGCTTTTCTTCTTTGGAGAAGTGCCTTTTTAGCTCTTCTGCCCATTCTTTGACTGGATTATTGGCTTTGTTTTTATTGACTTGTGTGAGTTCCTTGTAAATTTTTGTTATCAGTCCTTTAGTGGTTGTATTGTGTGCAAAGATCTTTTCCCAGTTGTTAGGGTGTCTGGTAGCTTTGGTTAATGTCTCTTTTGCTGTACAGAAGCTTTTTATTTTGATGTAATCCCATCCGTTTATCTTGTCCTTCACTTCCTTCGCTTTGGGGGATGTGTCTTTCAAGATTTTGCTGAGATGTATGTCGTGTAGAGTTTTGCCTATATTTTCTTCTATAAATTTTATGGTTTCAGGTCTTACATCCAGGTCTTTCATCCATTTTGAGTTGGCTTTTGTGCAGGGTGTGAGGTAGTAGTCTAGCTTCATTTTATTGCATGTAGCAGTCCAATTTTCCCAGCACCATTTATTGAATAGACTGTCCTTGTTCCACTGCATTTTCTTTGCTCCTGTGTCGAAGATTAGTTGTTCACATGTATGCGGCTTTAATTCTGGGTATTCTATTCGATTCCATTGGTCTTTGTGTCTGTTTTTGTTCCAGTACCATGCTGTTTTAATTATTACGGTTTTGTAGGATAGTTTGAAATCAGGGAGTGAAATTCCTCTGTTTCTTTCTTTTTAGTCAGGAGGGCTTTAGCTGTGTGGGGGATTTTTGTCGTTCCATATGAATTTCATCAATATTTGTTCTGTTTCTTTGAAGAATGTCATTGAGATTTTTATTGGAATAGCGTTGAATCTGTAAATTGTTTTTGGTAGGATTGCCATTTTGATAATGTTAATCCTTCCAATCCATGAGCAGGGCATGTCTTTCCATTTTCTTGTGTCTTCTTCTATTTCTTTCAACAGTGTTTTATGGTTTTCTTTGTATAAGTCCTTTACGTATTTTGTTAGATTTATTCCCAGGTTTTTGATTTTTTTGGTTTCAATTTTGTAGGGGATGGATCTCTCAATTTCTTCTTCTTCAGATTGGGTGTTTGCTGCTGATTTTTGTGCGTTGATTTTGTATCCTGCTACTTTACTGAACTGGTGTATAATTTTGCAATTTCGTCACATTCTTTCCAGTATTGCTTATTGTATGCTTTTGATTATAATCATTCCCAGTAGGTGTGAATTGATAATATTATTGTGGTTTTGATGTACATTTCCTGATGACTATACTGCTGAGCAGCTTTTCATGTATGAATTCACCTTTTCTATTCTTTGGAGAAGTGTCTCTTCAAATCCTTTGCCCATTTAAAACAATGGGTAATTTGCTCTACTGTATGAAGAGTTCTATATATATACTTGATACATTTGTCATCAGATATATGATTTGTAGATATTTGTCTCTTTCTGTGGGTTGTCTTTACTTAATCATGTCCTTTGAAGCACAAAACGTTAAAATTTTGATACAATCTAGTTTACCGAGTTTTTCTTTTGCTTGTTGTACTTTGGTGTCTTACCTAGAAAATCTCTTGCTTATTTCATGTAGATTTTCATCTGTTTGTTTCTAAGGATTTTATAGTTTTTGCTCTTACATTTAGGTCTTTGATCCATTTTGAGTTCATTTATGTATATGGTATAGGGTGGGGCCAACTTAGTTCTTTTGCATGTTGAGATCTAGTTGTCCCAACACCATTTGTTGATATTTGATGTTGATCTTTCTTGATGTATCCTGCTTGGAGTTTGTTAAATTTCTTGGATGTGTAGATTAATAGTTTTAATCAAATTTGGGAAATGAACTGCTCTAATTTGTTTATTGTGACAAAATAGCTATAGTATAAAATTTATCACTATTTTTAAGTGGCATTAAATACATCCAAAGGGCTGTGCAATTGTCAACACTATCTATATCCAAACTTTTAATCATATGAGCAGAAACCTGTATCCATTAAGCACTAAGTCTCCCCATACCTTTTTCTTCTCAGTCTCTGATAACCTCTATTCTGTGTTCTCTTTGAGTATGCCTAGTCTAGATATTTTATATAGTGGAATCATACAATATTTGTCCTTTGGTGTCTGGTTTAATTTCACATATTAATGTTCAGTGTTCATCTATGTTACGGTGTGTATCAGAACTCCAGTTTTTTGACTGAGTAATATTCCAATAATAAACACACACTTATGTGTGTGTATATATACCACATTTTATTTAATCATTCCTCTATTGATGTTTACTTGGGGTTTTTACTCCTTTTGTCTATGAGAGTAATGCTCTTAGGAGTATTCATTTATCAGATTGGATTCCTGTTGTGGTATCTTTGGGTCTGTGCCTTGAAGTAGAATTGCCAGGGGGTGGGGATGGGGTTAGATACAATATGCCACAAAGTTTTACTGTTCTTAATTGAGAATCAGTCTTTTTTTTTTTAAATGACTATTCCCAGGTTGTTACAAATCTGATTAATTTTCAGAGTTTGAAAAGATATTAATTCTGACAGTTTTGGTCTATATCCTTTGGAGTAACAGATTGGACTCACTTATTACCATTTCACTGATTTCATTGATCATTATCCTTTTAAGGTTTTTATTTTGCTTGCTTGTATGTGGAAATAATTGGCTTTTATATATTGAAGTTTCAGTGAACTGGCTATATTTATGGTAAGTACCTTTATTTAGGATTAAACAAAGATGACCACATTTCTATTTTACAAAATTTTAAATGACATATAGACACATTCTTTCTGAAGATTGTTACCAAGCAGTAAAGGAACTATAAGAATTTGTCAGCTCTCCCTTATGAAATGTGGAATAGAACTCATGAAGGGCTTGATAACACTTTAAAAAGAAATTAATGTTATTTATGAAAAGTGACATCTAAAGTAATAAATATTGAAATATTGCAGGACTCAAAACACAAAGTATTCTAACACAAACACCTATATTACTATGTAACAGGTGTATTTTTGTCATATTTCAAATACAAAAAAAAATTTAAGAATTGTTGGAATATCTGTTCCTTTATATTACATTTCCCCTTCCCAGAAGTTACTTGTTTAACACTGGGGTGTATACTTCCTTTTTTATAAACATTAACATTAACATATATAACATTAACATTATTTCTACCTTTCACAGCTTTTTCATTCAACATTTTTAAAGATTACATAAAACGAATAAATCTAATCATGTGTTTCACTCTTGCCTTTTAAGCTGTTATTTAACAAAGATCATTATTTTTAAGATCATGTGGAATACTTGAACTTTCTGTCCCTACTTTAAAATAATATCATGCCGATATTTGATTCTACATATGTTAGCTTCACATCTGGTTTTTAGTCTCCTTATATAACTTGTAATTCTTATCAGCTATGACAAAAGAAGAGTGAGTTTATTTAAATGTTTAATTATCTGCTCATTGAGCTATTGATAACAGAGCTATTGAGATACTACATAGTTGTTGGTCCTGCACAGAACCTCGATTTGAAAAGGAACCCATTTCAAATTAAAGAAAGTATAAAACATTATACATGGATTAAACAGGATGAACACAGGTGAATAAGTAAATCAAACAAATCTGAGGAAATTCGAAACTTGGAAATGCAAAACTGAAAGCAGTTAACTAATACAGAAGACAGAATAAGAAGCCCTGTTATTCCAGCATATGTGTAAATGTCTCCAGAGGAGAGAACAGAGAAAATGGGAGGAGTTGGAGAAGGGAAAAAAGAGACTAGTCAAAGAGAATAGAAGAGAGATTTCCAGATTTTAAGAGGTACAAGAATCTTAAGCAAATTAAAAACAAATCCACACCCTTACACCTGATTGAAATTATGATGCAAAGATAAAACTACAGGGGAGTGGAGAAGAGAAAGAAAAACTACAGTAGATTTATAGAACTCTTTTTTCTTTTTAGAGATCAGAATATGGTAGAATAAGGAATACTGAAGGACCATAGCTCTGAGCCCAGATGGCTATATTCAGATTATTTATGTTTCAGAAATAATGCCATTCAGTCAAAGGTGGTATTTAAAACTCTAATATCAATGAGGAAAGAACTCCTAAGACATATATATTAGTAAAAAGGAAACTAAAAATGCAGGCGAACTCCTAAATCATATACATTAGTAAGAAGGAAACTTAATGCAGGAAGAAAGAAATAGGAAACAATGATAAGCCAAAATATATAAAAAATAAAAGTTTGTAAATATATTGGCAAACCTAAATAAGAATGGATTGTATAGGCTAGTAATAATAATGAGAATGATGATGATTAATTCAGATGTTCAAAAAACAAGAAAGAACTAAAATATTAAGTTAAAACACTTACATTCTTTGTCAACTCAGTAGAAAGGAGGATATATTAAAACTAAGGATTTCTTAAATAATATTAAAAGTGAAGAACAATCAGGAAAAGGATAAAATAATCTGGCATAATAACTTACTAGTGGAGAAATCCAATAAAGGACAGAATTTTGCAGGAAGGAGACTAGGTTAAAAGTAATTTATGTACTTCTTAAAAATCATGGTGAAATTAAAATATCAGTAAATATAAGTAAAATATCAGTAAATATCAGTATATCAGTGAAAACATAAGGTGAAATATAGCATTTGAGGAAATCTAATAGGATGAAATGAGACCAAAAAGTACTTAAAAAAACTTATCGAGGAGAAAAGACAGCATACGGTGGTAGAAAAAAAAAATGTTGGTAGTTATTTTATATATAAACACATTTCAATGGCAAATTGAACATGTGAAAAAAGACCTACTCCAGTAACTAAAATATCTGGTCCAGATATAGGAAACAAAGTCAGACATATGACATATATACTTGCTTATGATAAAATGTTTGTTCACTGGGAAGACACAATAGTTCTGAACATGTTTTGAACCTAGCAACATATTGTTGAAATATATTAAGCAAAAGTAAACATAAGGAAAAATTTGCAAAAATTAGTAGGTTGAAAACTTCTTTCTTCCTCAGAAATAGTCACTCAAAATTAATAAGACTGTAGAATATTTGAATGCTAGAGCAAAACTTGAGAAACATTGGGAACACTTTAGTCTTCTGCTGGGTGGAGGGGCTGTAAGTTTTCGTTTTAGTATATTTTAAATTTGCAAGTTTCTTATACACATCCATGAAAGTAACTTATATTTTAAAAAAAAGAGGATAGATAAAAAGGCTTTTTTTGAAGAGATTAACTGACAGTTTCTTAAATAGAGCCATAAATAATTTAGAATAAAAAAGTAGGCATAACTATTGAAAAGTAGATTATTAGTAGTTTGAGAAGTGCTCAATAAGATTTTGATTATGAATACTTGTAACTGTGAATCTACTTTGAATTGTTCTGCCCCACTTTGCACATATAATCCATGTCAAGAAATACCACATCTAGAATTTTTACCTTTTTTGATTAAATTTTTTTAGGTGTAAATAGTTAAAAGCTTATAAACAAAATGGTATCGATTTTCTTATTTCCTGCTTAGTTGGCTTTTTGGTTTTGAATTGATCTTCTGCCCCAGATGGGATCAAATTTTGCTTAAACTATTTCTACTGATTTTTTGGTATTTAGTTGAATTTAAAATGTTTTAACAGGAAATAAAACTTTATATGTGCCTATACTCTGTCCTTTAAGATATTTACTCTTTTCTGTAGGGAGAAAATATAAGCCTAGCATTTAATGAATTCTTCATGGATTGTGGCAACCCAGTTAATGGTGCAGTTGTGGAAACTTTCAGTGCCTTACAAGTTACACTTTCCCCTTTTAGCTGCTTTAGTTTCGATTCCCAAAGAAAGCAGTGCCTTAATTAAAAAAAAAAGTTATAACTGTATCTATTTATATTAATAAATGTGAGCACTTATAGTTCAAATATGGCATTTCTTGTTAGTAAGTACCTGTTTATGCCTTAAAATATTTAAAGCAATTGAATTATGCAAGGCTTAAGTTAAATTTGGCCACCATGTCCCCAAGATTATTTTGTTGTTGTTTTGTGGTGTTCTTGTGTTTGTGTTTTTAATATTATAGGCTATCAAGATGGAAATGATTTTGAAGCTTCAGGGTCATCCAGAAGAGGTGGAAGAG
Source organism: Scalopus aquaticus (assembly GCA_004024925.1). Classification (NCBI taxonomy): domain Eukaryota; kingdom Metazoa; phylum Chordata; class Mammalia; order Eulipotyphla; family Talpidae; genus Scalopus; species Scalopus aquaticus. Next base: position 56,081 of record PVIJ01007632.1, read on the forward strand.
GTAGTTTCCGAGGTTGCCGTGGAGGATTTGGTCTAGGAAGTCCAAGTTAGTAGTGGATTGCAAATGGTGTGCTTCATCTTTTAAGAAGGAAATGATTTTAAAATAGTATCTACCTTATAACATTGTTATAAGAATTAATTGAAAATATCTTAGCATATTAGCTGATACATAATCGCCTGCATTATATAATTTTTTAAACACATGTAATTGCGTACTAGGTTGGAATATGTGAATTTCTTTTTAGAAATTTGTATGACTCAGTTCTTTAATGTTACATACTAGTAAGTATTTTACAGACTTGATAATGATCACTGACCATATAAATAGATGACCTTCTATATTGCTTTATCCTCAATATGGCTTCTTCCCTAAAATTCCTCCAGCCGTCGGTCCTTTGGAGCAAGGGTATTGTATTTAGAAGTCAGTGTTGGATTGCATGTGTCTATTAATAGGAGATGACAAATTAGTGTTTTTGGAAGCTAAAAACATAAATTTATAATAATGGTTGAATAGAAATGTAGTAGATTAGTGAATTGTCATTTTTTAAAAAGTGTAGGAATTTGAAGAGTTGTTCAGAACTGGTAAGATTTGATTTGGCAACAATGGAAGCAAAGGATGCTATTCTGGAGAGTAAGAATGAGGTGATGCCATGTGAAATTTTGGGGGCAGAAACTGTTGATTTTTGGAGGTAATTTAACTTGCTTGTATCATATTTTGGTATAGCACTGGCCCTAACATCTTCTGCAGAAAAATTTGAATAAAATTTTTGAGGAAGCAATTTGTAATTGAAAGAAATAATTTTTGAAGAGATTCTTTGTACAATGCTTAGAAAAATACTCAGGGTTTCAGTTAAATTCAGCTATCTTACCACACATCTTCTAGCCTCATGCACACAATTTGGTATTTTCTTTATCGAGTAATTTAAAAATGTCTTAAAAGTAATGTTATTTAACTTTATTGTCTACAAATCTAGATAGTGAATATGAACAGGAGGAGGGGACACAGCGCACTGGTGGCCCTTTTGGTTCTAGAAGATCAGTCTTCAGTGGCGCAGGTGAGAATTAAAATTTATTACTGAATATGAACCATTCACATATGTATTTAGCTCTAGGATTAATAAAACTAACATGTTAAGTATACTAGGTTGGCTTTTTATTTTCTCTGCTTTTACATCTGTTGGTAAAAATAATGGAATTTTTGCATCCCTTACAAAATTTGTGTTCTATGATTTGTTTTCTTTTACCTACCAGTTAATTTGAGGTATAAATTATACTTTTAATTGAAGGAAGAATTATGAAGTTTGCATTAGTCTCAAAGACTTCTTTGAGGGGATTTGAGGAGAAAATGAAATAAATAATACAATTGTTGATGAAAAATGTTCAAATGTTTATAAATAAACTGACATATCCAGACAATGGAATATTATTCAGTATTAAAAAGAGAGGAATATCAGACTATGAAAATAGGTGGTGGAATCTTAAATGCACATTGCTATGTGAAAGAAACAAATCTGAAAAGGGTACGTACCGTGTGATTCCAACTAAATGATATTCTGAGAAAGACAAAACTACACAAAGAGGGTTCAAAAGATCAGTGGTTGCTATGAGAGAGAGAGACATAGGTAGGGCATGGAGATTTTTTAAGAAAGTGGAAATACTTTGTATGATATATGGTGGTAGATACATGTCATCATACATTTGTCCAGAGCCACAGAATGTAAACCCTAATGTAAACTGTAGACCTTGGGTGATTATGTTGTGTTAATGTAGGTTCATTAGTTGGTGGGGGATATTGGTAATGGGGAAAACTATACAGGTGATTTGGGGCAGCAGGAATATGGGAAGTCTCTGCTTTCCTCTCAATTTTGCTTTGAACCTAAAACTGCTTTTTTAAAAAATGATCTGTTTAAGTAAAGTATTCAGATGAGGCGAAAATTTTAATTAAGTTAAAGGATGGATGGTTGAAGTAAGAGACTAGAAATCCTGAGTAAGTAGTATTTGAATAGATAATAACTGTGTGGTTTATGGGCTTTAGGGAAGTTTTGATTGTCTCTAAATAGTAATCTACAGAAAAATGCCTAACAGGTAAAAATGGTGACACCTATCCAAGCAGGAGTGGCAGTGGAAGTGGACGTGGTGAGTAACTTGGTTTGTCTGTATTCAGCTGATACACTGTAATACAAGTTTAATTTATGAAAGGTAACTATTACAGCTTTAATACATTCTGAGGAGTATACATTTACACAGCCTGTTGTAAAGTGTTTGTACTCATCAATCTAGCAATTCTGTTACAGAAATTATGTACTGTAAATGTGTTTGCTTAATATGTGAACAAGGATGTTCACTGAAACTTCATTTATTTTAAGTAAACACTGAAAATAACTTAAAATTCTTCAAAAAATCATAAAATGGTATACCATGCAAATATTAAGGATTGAGATAATACTTGTGTGTATAATTCTTACTATATTAAAATTAGGTTTTTTTCTTATAGTTATTTGATTTGGTATAGGGAAAAAAGAATACTTAGTATGTATGACTTTGTACCCTAAAAATGTTTTTAGAGTTATAAGTACTTAAACACTATATAAAAGTTAAAATGCTTCCCAAACTAGTAAATCAGTAAAGTGATCATTATTGTCTGAGAGTATTCAGCACAACAACTCCCTTAAACTGCCTTACCTCTACCCCTGCCATTATTCTTGGATTAATCATCATAGAAAGAGGTTGTTAATAATTAGCTAAACTGAATACATCTTGTTTGAAAAGGATTTCAAGACCTATGGACATACAGAGCAAGGAAATTCGTTCAAATGTAAATATGTTCTATGTGCTTAGTTATTCAAGTCTAATGCAGTCCTTGTTCTGTTTTGTGATAGAACCTGAAGCGGCATAATATATGACTAGTTGCTTAAATCTCAGAAAGGTAGCATAGAGAAAAGAGTTAACATTAGAGGCCTAGCTATTATTCTTTGAAAATCCTGCTTACATGGTTGGCCCTTGTCTAGCATCTGGGAACTTGGATTTCAGGAGGGTTCTTATGGCTCTAACTGGTAAGAGTGATTCACTATACCTAAAACTGTACAATATTGTGGTTGGTTTATGCTGAATACCTGCTTTTCTTCTGGGAGTATAGAATTTTGGTATGTGCCAGGCAGAAGGTGCTTTACACTAATGACCCCTAAGAAACACCTTGGATATTGATGAGCTCTGGTAGATAAAATTTGCAATGAGTTGTCATAGCTTGTTGCTGGGAAAATAAGTGAGTCTTGTGTGACACCAGTGGGAGAGGAGTCTTGAAAGCTTGTGCCTGGCTTTTCTGTGGACTTTGCCCTGTATACATTTCTTTTTGTTTATTTTGCTTCCTGTTCTTTCACTATACTACATTATAGCCATAAGTACAAATATATTCAGAGTCCTATGAGACCTTGTGAATTGTAGAACGTGGGGGTGGTATTGGGAACACCCCAATACAGAGGTATTTTTTTAGTTCCTTTTAGGATATATAGGCCTTGTTGAGGAATATAAGAATTAGGAAAAAGATATAACACCTTTAAAAACAATATAGAACACTGTCATCTGTAGAACTGTAACATTTTGAATACTAAGCAAACAAAATGGTCACGATTCCATTTATCTTAGTTGTCTCAAGTATTATTTGGATAAAGGGCCATTAAAGAGATCTATCCAGTTTTAGGATTTGTCCTCTTTGAAGACAAGCAATGAGAATAAAGATATGTGTGCACAGCCTTGAATCTTAACTGATTGTCACTATTGGATTTTCTTGATAGGTGGTTACAAAGGTTTAAATGAAGAAGTAATAACAAGCTCTGGAAAGAGTAAGTCTTACTTAGATAAGGTATTAGATTTTTATAGTTAGTGGATTTTTACCTCCTGATTTAAAAAAAAAAAATTCATCTCTTTTTTGGGTTTGATTCCCTTTAAGATTCCTGGAAGTCAGAAACTGAAGGAGGAGAAAGTGGTGACCCTCAAGGTATATTAATTTTTGTGAGATATGCATTAACATATATTTCATTTTAATAAAAGTGCAAAATATTTAAAAGCAGAGTTAACTTTATTTGAAGTGAGAACTTTAATAGTAAACAGTGGGAAGTTTTACAGTATTTAAAATTGATTTTGTCAGTTTTTGTATATTTTCTCTTATTTTTCTTCTTGTCCTTGTAATGTAAATTTTTAAATTTAAATTCCAAGGACCAAAAGTGACGTACATACCACCTCCTCCGCCTGAGGATGAGGACTCCATCTTTGCACATTATCAGACAGGCATAAACTTTGATAAATATGATACGATTCTTGTCGAAGTGTCTGGGCATGATGCACCACCAGCAATTCTGGTCAGTGTAACAATTGTTTTTGTATTGGTTATTGGTTTTAATATACACATAGTACCTTTCTGTTTTTTTTTCAAAGATTTATTTATTTATACATACAGCTGGGGTATAGGCCAGAGGTGTGGAGTGGTGAGAGGCTTCACCAGAGACAGAGTGGGGAGCAGAACAGGCAGATCAGAAATAAACTGCTGAGGGTAGCAGTGGACGAGGCAGGAGAGGTCTGCCACGGCTGGGCGTCGAACTCGCATCGCTGCTGCCGACAGCTCCACAGCCCAGCGCTTAACCGCTGCGCCACCAGGGAGGCCCCATACATAGTACCTTTCTTTTAGCTGATATTAAAGGTTACAGAAATTTCACCTCCAATATCTAATATCTTAGGTTGGAAATGTAGAACAATCTACAGTAGAATTAATTGCGGTATTGAAAGCAGGATGAGAACTTTATTTAAATTTACTAAAAAGAATACTTTTCCTAGAGATTTAAGATTTCTACTTCCTAAATGTGTGAGAAAGTGTATGTTAGGGGAGTGATTTTCTAAGGAGTTGGGGGAGCCCTTTGTTGATAATGAGCTATTGTTACTGATCAGAGTTCTTTGTTTCTCTTAGGTTTTAAGGGGGTAGAAAAGAAACTTTTTTAGAACCACTGTCTGTAGGAATAGTCCTTAATTCTATTAAGTAATCTTTATAGTCTTTGGATATTATTTTTGAAGGGGGACATCATAATGGGGAAAGTAACTTCAAGATATAAAGTGGAATTAACAAAAACAAAATTAATTCAAAGCAATATGTTTATGGAATGATCTTCATGTGCTGTCTCTTTTCTGCCCTCCCCCAGACTTTTGAAGAAGCTAATCTCTGTCAGACACTTAATAACAACATTGCTAAAGCTGGTTATACTAAACTTACTCCAGTGCAGAAATACAGTATTCCTATTATACTAGCAGGACGAGATTTAATGGCTTGTGCTCAGACAGGGTCTGGAAAGACTGTAAGTCATGTTCCCTCTTGTTTTCTGCCCCGTACTCAAACTGCTATGTTTTTTGAACTTTGGTTCTTCCCAGGAAGCTTGAAAATTTTTTGTTGGATAAAAGGTTTTAAGATGATTTAAATGAACTGCCATATAAATATTTATCATATAAATATTTGTTTTTGCATCTGGTTTCCATGTTTATGGTGTGTGTGTGTACTTCTGAAGAAAGAATTTTGAGCTGATTTTAGAGTGGTGGTTGCAGTTCATATATGTTTAATCAGTTTCTAAGTGTGTTGAACTCTTTGGAACATGCAAGTATTTAAAACAAAATGATTGCGGGTAAATCATCAGAGGTTATGAACACAGAGAAAGGAAGAAAATAATTTATGTAATATAGCTGATACAGTTTTGGAGTCTAAAGAATGACAAAAGCTGTATGTTTTGTACCTGGTTCATGCATGAAGTGAGCTCAGGTTATGCTAATTCTAGAAAAACACTGATGAGCACAGGTTGGTTTTAGGATTAATCTGTATGATTAATATTGAATAGGTTCCTATGAAATAAGCTAGGGTCATGGAATCTTGGTTCATACTATTTTAGTTTTAATCAGCCTCCATATTAGAATTGAAGGGAAAGTAGGTGAGAAGGTAACTTAAACCTGGGTTTGGAGGTAGATTTTACTGTTTTATTCACTTAATGAGAAAACTATAGCACAGCATTTCTCTTGCTACATGAAATTTCAGAGTGGGTTATATGTTTGGTGATACAAATGATGGCTGTGATTTCCCAATTTTTGTTCTGTGTGTGGGCCACTTTTGTTGTGCATTCTGAGGGGTAATCTTGTACTACTCTAAAAGGACTCATTTAAGTAACTGTTAACTGCAGTGATTTGCATCAACTTATATCTACATCCCCCTATATAATGTTTTTGATTTCTCTAGCATCCATGTATATCCCTTATAAAAAATTTAAGATATTTTTATTAAACATTTTATATTGCATAATTTGAGCATAAAGACCTAAAAGTGAAAAACTCATTAAGTTTTTAACAAGTGAATATTATTTTCCTTTCTTAAATTTACGAGCAAGACGGAAATGGTATCTAAAAACTATAAGGGTATGAGGAATAGAATCAAAAGGAGAAGTTGATGCATTATAAATTTGTAAATTGTACAATTTAACTTCTAGGCAGCTTTCCTCTTGCCAATTTTGGCTCATATGATGCGTGATGGAATAACTGCTAGTCGTTTTAAAGAGCTACAGGAACCAGAATGTATTATTGTAGCACCAACTCGCGAATTGATCAATCAGATCTATTTGGAAGCCCGAAAATTTTCTTTTGGGTAAGTGTATCTGGAGTACCACTAACAAAATTTTTTCTTTAGCGATTTTTCTCACTTTTTTCCTAGAAATAACTGGTGCACCTGTTAGCTCTTTAGTCATCCTTTGACAAATGATAGCATGCTGTGCTGCTGTTACCCTATTTTAAAAGAAGGTATATGCTGGCAGTAATGTGTACTATACAACTATATCCCTTACTTTTTTTTTTTTTCATAGTGCTGGGGCATAGGCCAGAGGTGCAGGGGGTGAGAGGACTCACCAGAGACAGAGTGGGGAGCAGAACAGGCAGATGTGCTGAAATACATGGCTAAGGGTTTAACAGGGCAGCCCTGATATAAAATGGGGTGCCTGTCTGTGGGTTCTCACCCGTGCGCTTAAAAGGAACTTAGAAGACTCAACTGCAGACATACACAATAAAATTAATAAAAAGGGTTTATTTACAAAAAGGGAAGGGAAAAAAGATAAAGAATAAATTGGTGAATGTGTTTTACCAGTTCTGCTGAGCTGGAATCTCAATGGCGCACTCCAAAAAACTGACGATCTACAACCACAAGCAATCCCCACAAAACTCACATGTCTGGTTTTTAAATACCAAAAACCACTGCTTAACTCCACCCTCAGTCCTCAGCATCTTTCCTTTGGTGACGATGGCGTTCTGGGATTCGTAGTCCTAGGTGCCTTGGATCTTTCTGGCTTGAGGTGGGGGTGGGGTCCTGGGACACTCCCTTTACCTGAGGGCCACCCTCTTACAAGGGGAGCAGCGGGAGAGACAGGAGAGATGCTGCGCCATATGTGGTTTAGCTCCCTGGCTGGGGATCAACTTAGGTCATAGCAGTGATAACGCTATGACTTAACCCTAGGCCACCAGAGAGGCCCTAAATCCCTTATTTTTTATAACACACACTACTCTTGTCTTGGTTCACTATAATTAAAATCTTCTCTTGTTGAACACTTAGTTTTCTGTCTTCTGATACTAAAAATAATATTGGCAGTGAATATTTTTGTACAATTATCTTTGTCCACTTATGATGCCATAGCTTAATGGTAAATTCCTAGATGATAGTTTATTGAGATAGCTTTTTATTATTTAAAAATTATGTAAAACAATACATGAAACTTTAAAAAGTTTAAAAGTTTTAATAGATACTAAACTTGTGAAATGGATTGTATTGATTTACTCTCAAGTGCCAGTTTCCCTCCAGCTGACTAAAATAATAATATACTTGAGGGAAAACTGTGTTAGTCTTCATTTTCACTTTTTTTTAAAGTATTATTTAAGTTTTAAAAAATGTTTAAAATCCATTTTTTAATGAATTTTTTGGTCATATTTTAGGCCTATTTTTACTTGGGTGGCAGTGGTATTGTTTTTGCAGAACCCTTTATTAAATAGGTTGCAAAAATTTATTTTAAATGCTTTTTCATTTTTCAGTTTCTTCCTGGATAGAATTTAGTTTGTTTTCTGAGTTTAGATTGTTGAATATATTGATTTTACAGCTTATTGAAAACATATAATTTCCAAATAACTAGAAAGTGATATTTCTTTTTTTAATAGGACTTGTGTAAGAGCTGTTGTTATCTATGGGGGAACCCAGTTGGGGCATTCAATTCGACAAATAGTACAGGGCTGTAATATATTATGTGCAACTCCTGGGAGACTGATGGATATCATAGGGAAAGAAAAGGTAAGCTCTAGAGGAATAACTTTGTTAGAAATTTTTTTGTATGGGAAAGGGAAGAATAGTATAAGGATACGTTTGTTAGAGCACCATTTTTATTAGGTCCCCATAAGATTTTTGAATGAATGTGGTCTTAAATAATTCTTAAAATAATCTCAATAGAAGATAAATGAGATTTTCCTTTTATACGTGGGAAACAAACTCAGTGAGTTTATGTGTAATGTATTTAAAATCCCTCAGTTAGCTCTAGTAAGTGATATAACTAGAGTTAGAAGTGGATCTGATTCCAGAATCTTATACCCCCTACTGGGAGAAAAATACAGTAAGTGCTTTTATCTAGTTTAATCTATAGCTTGATGAAATAATTTTTTTTCTGGATGAAAGGTGTTTGTAGCATCTATTTTGTCTCTTGTTCAAGCATGGTAGTGATATAAACCAAGATTGTTAATTTTATAACTCTTTAAAAAGAGATTTTAGGGTTATGGACTTATTTTAGGTATTCACATACCACATATATCTCTCTGAACTTTAAAAGTTTAGAGTGAATTTTAAGTTCATGTTTATGAACCTGTTTGGCTTTTTAGCCTGTTTTCTAAGTGGTTACTCAGAAGATGCTTTTTCTGCATAAACACTCTTTTCTTAGGATACTTACTAAGAGTACCCAGAGAAATCTACCTTAACTTCTTACTAAGCTGCTTCCACAGTAGTAACAAAGTCATTTACGTTTATTTTGCAAATATATGCTGCTTTTTATAGCAATGTGTTTATGCAAATATATTAAAAGTTTCTCAGTTGTTCCTGAGAATAGGATGGGGAATTTATGATAAGTTTAAGAGAGTTAGAAATAAATTTACCAAATATAAAACTTTTGAGTATGTCATACTACTGGGAAATTTTATTTCTTTCACTAAGGAGTTTGATTTTAATATAATAAGCTAGATATATGCTAATACAGTATATCAACTTGTGTCTATTTAAATTTAAAATAAAAAAAATTAGCTCTTCAAACACACTAGCCACATTTCAAATGCTTAATAGTATAGATGACTGATTACTAGCATGTTTGTGCAGATATGTAGAATTTTTTATAGTTTTTTAAGTAACTGCAGAAGGTGGTATAGTGTAGTATTGATCTAGATGGTTTCTTTTAGTCTTATAAAATATGTTATAACAATAAAAGAATTGAGAATTGAAATAAACAGTAATAGTATTAATAGTATTTTCTAAGTAAAACATTAAAGTATATTTTAGTTTAATACAGTAACTAGTATACATATTTTCTATTCTAATCCTTGAAAATATCCTGAAAGATTGGTCTTAAACAAGTTAAATACTTAGTTTTGGATGAAGCTGATCGCATGCTAGATATGGGTTTTGGACCAGAAATGCAGAAGTTAATTTCCTGCCCTGGAATGCCAACAAGGGAACAGCGTCAGACCCTTATGTTTAGTGCAACTTTTCCAGAAGAAATTCAAAGGTAAGTTTTTTTTTCCTAAATATAATTGTTAGGTGTATAAGTGCCTTTATGGGAGGAAAACTAATGTGTGAATATTTTTTTTTTAAGATTTATTTATTTTTGCATACAAGCTGGGGTGCAGGCCAGAGGTGTGGGGTGGTGAGAGGGCTCACCAGAGACAGAGTGGGGAGTAGAACAGGCAGATAGACGGAATCTCCCGGGCCGGGCTTCGAACTCACGCCACAGCCACCGGCAGCTCCACAGCACTGAGCTCAATCGTTGCACCACGAGGGAGGCCCTGAATATCTTATTTTTGAGAGCTTTTATTTTTTAAAAGATTTTAACATGGGTGGTTTAAAAAGTCATATATTCCTAAGAAATTTGGTATTTTCCAGTGTTTTGTATCTTTCTTTCTGGCTTTAAATTAGCATCACATTTTAGTAAAATGTGTATCTGTGTGATAAAGCATAGCACCTAGCTAGGATTTAATATATGCTTACTAAGAAGTTATTTTTATTATAATTGTGCCTTCTCTTCGAATCAAAATTATAGCTTGGGAGAATTGGACCTTTGGTAGAAAATTCATGTAGTAATTGTTGACAGATTTGAGTATCATACTATATATGGTCTGGTGAATTCTGAGTGAAGATTACACATCCCTGCTAAGATGTGGACTTTTCTTCCTGCCTGCTGGTCCTTGGCCACAGGGAGCCTGAAATGCCCAGACAGCATCTTTAACTTATAATTCAGTAAGATTATTTTCTTCTCTGGCAGAATGGTTCTCTCTTAGGGGACCAAGGCCTCCAAACCTAGAGATCCTATGTTTGTAGTGGAGATAGAAGCACAGATTTCCCTTTAGGTCACTGAGTGACCTATACTACAAGGTTACTCTTGCTTGAGCCCCTTGGTTCCCAGACCCACGCATCATATAAAGATCTTTGATTCAGTGAATTACTGTGCCTTCTTGAATGATGCTTTGACCTCATAAAGAATCACTTTCAAGCTGATTTTATAACTGTTCTTTAAGCAGATGCTTCCATTTTCTGTATGGCAGCTTCTGTGTTGTGGAATGATATGACCTATCTGCCTCATGGTTATGAACTTGTTCCAACATCTCCTTTGCTGTAAAGTGGGTCCTCTGGTTTCTTAATAATGGTTTCTTAATAATGCTGATTGTTGATTTCTTTTCCTTATTGGATGATTAAAAATCCTTATGTAAAGTTACAAAGAACTCTTTATTAGGGGAAAAGCTAGACCATCTAAATTATAAGAAAGCATTTGGTCTGTTGGCAAAGTTTTTTTTAGTGGTACATAGAACAGTACTTCTTTATAACACTGGTCAACAAATTTTTACAAAAGTCATGTTACTGAAATAAAATTAGTAATTTCCTATCAATTTGTATTTGCTCAACACGAATATGACAGTAAAATTCTAATTTTGACTCTAGTTGTTTTTGTAATCTGCAATAAATTGATGTTTACATCATGAAATGCATGCCAATAGTAATAGACCTACGGTTATTAATACCTGTAAAAAATCAAATCATAGACTACTACTTAGATTTCTTCGCTTGTCTCTTGTACAGCTGTTCAGGAATATAATAGATGGAAGACAGTTCCCATTGTGCAAAAGCACAGCCTTAAGACTCAGTTTCGAAGTGTCTAGAAATAGTCTCCATTCTTGCAGGTCATGAATGATTTCTAAGGCATTCATGAGGCCCTCAATATCAGAACAGAATACCAGAGTACTTTCCTTTCTGAAGAAAGGCTCCAACTGCTGGTGGTGCTTTCAATATTAAAGTAATTGTGACATCTTCTTTTAGAAGATTCCATTGTTGGAGTCTTGATCCTAGCAGTTTTGCCTTGTTCTTGGATAAGTCCAAATCATGAACCAGGTCATTAGTTCTTCCTGTGTTAGTCTGTGTGGGGTTGATGATGCACCACAGTGAAAATCTGGATCACTGCATGCTGATGAACAGGAGAACACGTTGGCTCACTCTTGTCCTGCTCAGGTGAATCAAGAGAATATTCTGCTGGAGGTTCTGGAATAGGAAGTTCCTCACCATGTGGAACTGGTCTCAGTGCAGATGGAATGTTTGGGTAGACTATTCTCTACTTCTTTTGCTTCGTTATTTCACTGGAAAGAGGAGGAACCCAGCAGAAATAAGTCTTTTTTATGTGGTTGCTTGGCTCTCTCCACACCATGGGGACTGCAAACGGCATTGATGGTCTTGTGCCCTTTAACCACTGTGAAAGCTGTGTTGTACATGGAGCACAGCATCTATGTGGGGCCCAAGACTTGTCTTGGTCACCAACCTTGCATCCGAAGTAAAGTTAATAAGCTTCTTCACTTGAGAAGTGATGCTTTTCTTCTGGTTGGCAAATGTCACTTCCCCACAAATAGAGCAGAAATTGTCCACACTATTAACGCACTTTCAAGGCATTACTGTTCTGGATTGTGCCTAAATGGATAAAATAGTAACAATTCTATGTCACAGTAGCTTAAACTGTCTCGCACAAAGTCTGAAATATTTTCAGTGCTCAACCTTTCCGACAGGGCTTTCTATAATGCACTGCTGACATCAGCTTACTTCAGCAGCCGCCTAGCAGTAGTATTGCCTTGCATCAGAAAATGATGCAGTCAACTCTGGATGATGTGTGCATGATGGTATTATGCAATGTGATGCAATATTACATCATTTTGTCTTATCTGCCACTTGTCTGTAATCATTTCTGCTATATTAAAATTATTTCCTGTTGGTTGAGCAAGACAAATTCTGTCCCTTATTATTTTTGTTTTTTCCTTCTAGATAGAGTGTCTTTTCCCACGTTATCACTGTTTCACATTCTGGCTTGCTCATTCCTTAGATCTAGCTTCAAATGTGAAAACTCTTCTAAATAGACATTTCATCTTTTTCCTGCATTTATATTGTGAAATAGACATTTTAAAATACTTTGCACATGTCTTGGGCAGTTTTAAATGTTTAGTAGATGTTAATAGTTGTAACACTAGATTACTACATTAACATATTTAATTATTAAAATATTTAATGTATAATTAGAAATATTAAATATATTGGATATTTATATTTACAGTAATTATTTTTATATAATTATCCTACTTGATGTGAGCACCTCAGAGGCAGACACCATCGTATTCATCTTTGTACTCCCAGGGCCTTATCCCATGTATGCCTGCTATAAGGCACAAAGTAAATGTTTTAATGAATGAAAATGATGTTGGATGATAGAGTTGCAGATGATCAAGGTTTGTGCCTGTTTTGGAGGATACTTGACTCTAGGAGATATATCATCCTCTTAGTGTGTTAAGATGCTGGTGCCATTAGTCTTTGGGACAAGCATGCACAGCCTGACGTGGCCTAGTCCCTAAATCCTTCCCCTCTTGTCTCAGCCTTTTTACCCAGTCTTGCTGTACAAATATTTCCATTTTTTGTGTCATGATATGAAGAGCACTGCCTTGGGATCTGTTTTGTTCCTAATACTTCATTTGAAGTATAGTAATTTAGCAAGTAATATGTTCAGAGAACAACAACTAACTATAACTTACATAAAAACAGTAAAGAGCAGATATTTTTAATAAAAATTCCTGCTTGTTATAGTTTAGTATTATAGTTCAGCATATTTTTATTGTTATAAATACATTTTATATCATTTTGCACATCTTCTTGATCATACTGTAATAGTAATTTGACACAATTTCGTTACTGTGAATTCACTAGTATTAATGTGTTTTTGAAAATCTTAACATTTTATATTGGTCTTTGAAAATAGTACTTGGATGATAATAAGTATCCACCTTATAACTGTTACAATCTAATTAATGCTAAAGTAGCACTAAATAGGAATTCAGTGAATATCATGAGATTTAATGGAAAAGAATCAGTTAAGGAATACTCTTCTATCTTTCAAGGTTGGCTGGGGAGTTTTTAAAGTCAAGCTATTTGTTTGTTGCTGTTGGACAAGTGGGTGGAGCATGCAGAGATGTTCTGCAGACCGTTCTCCAAGTTGGCCAGTATTCAAAAAGAGAAAAACTTGTTGAAATTCTACGAAACATAGGTATCTTATATTGATATATTTGTTTTTGTCATAATTTTGATTTTTAAAAACTGTAATTAAATTACTCTAATTCTTTGATGTGAGTTTTAATGAGTTTGTTTTTATTGTTTTCTCTTTCCCCAAAGATCTCTTTACAAAAGGCTTATGATTAAATTTTCTCTGTGTAATAGTCAGTCCTTTTTTCTCCATGAAGGTTAAAAATAGGAAGGATTTGAGTCTTAGTTTAACAGTATTTGACTAAAATAAATACTTGTAACAATCTTTACATTAAACTCTACTACATTGAAAGTGAATTCTTTGTTATATTTCTAGTTCCCAGTTTTTGCTTCTTCAGACTTTCAATAATTATGAATTCAAAGATTTTTAGAGTTGGAAAGCTGAAACTTTTAAAGCTCTAGTTCTGCTTCTTTATACCAATAAGGAACTCACCTTTCTGCTTCTCCCCCCGCAAAAAAAAAAAACAAAAAAAAAAACAACTTTTATTTTTAAAGAAAGTCATTTGTCTGTCTTTGATTAATATAACCTTTGTTCCTAGAAATTAAAATTTCTAATACTCTTTTAATACCTTCTTGTTTCCTCCAAGTGTATTGGTAAACGTCCCCCTCCCCAGTGTAGTAATTAAATTTCATTTTGAATGCCAAGGTTGGAATGGGCAAGGCAAGAAACCATCTAATTTCCAATAATGAGCAAAAAAAGGGTTGGGGGGAGATGATTATAAACAGTAAGACTATAAATTATCATCATCTCTGTCATTTTATAGGGAAATTTGTTATGTGGAAAAAAACCTGACTCATTCTTGAATTTTTGCTAATTAGATTTAAGCTAACAAGTAAATACTCTTTTACTGGGTGAAAACCTTAGGACAAAGTTATCATTTAATTTATAAGATACTTTGGAGATAAATAAGTTTGAATTAAAAAAATAGTGTTGGAACTTAGATTATTGAGGTATTTGTCAGTCCTGGGTTAGAAGTCATTTTTATAAATACATTGGGCAATCAAGACAAATGAAAGACAGGATTGTTTTGGGACATGAAGTGCAAAGGCATTTATTTAGAGACCAGGAATGAAGAACCAAGACAAATTTAAAACTTCTAAGAGTTAGCACTTAAGTCTCTATTTCTGGTTGTTGATCTGAGAGGGCAAAGAACAAACTTTATTTTTAGTCTGTAAAGTGGGGAAATAGTTCTTGACTCTTTATCTTTGACATTCATTCATCCAGGAAATATCTGACTTGCTGTTACTTACTAGGCCCATGTCTGGTTGCTGGGAATATAATGGTAGATGAGACAATTTCTTATTCTCCAACTCCCCTTTTTTTCCTTTTCCTAATTTTTTTGTTAAGGTTTTATTTATGCATACAAGCTGGGGTGTAGGCCAGAGGTATGGGGTGGTCAGAGCATTCATCAGAGACATAGTGAGTGGGGCGCAGAACAGGCAGATCAACTGCAATACACTGCTGAGGGGAGCAGCAGGCAAGGCAGGAGAGGTCTGCTGCACCATGTGGGAAGCTCCCTGGTTGGGTATCGAACTTGTGCTGCAGTGGCTCTGGATGGCTTCATAGTGCTGCGCTTAACCCATTGCGCCGCCAGGAAGCCCCACCTTTTCCTAATTTTCTAATTTGAAAATTAATCATTATTTCATTGTCCTGTAGGTGATGAAAGAACTATGGTCTTTGTTGAGACTAAGAAAAAAGCAGATTTTATTGCCACCTTTCTTTGTCAAGAAAAAATATCAACTACAAGTATTCATGGGTGAGTAGATTATTTTACTAGTTGGCATATGACTTGTATTTGTCATTTGTTCAGAATGTCAGCATATATAGCTAATATGATAAAATCCTAGGGTTAGAATTCAGAATTTTGAAGACCTAAACTGTTCTTTTTCGTCTTCAAGTTTTATAAGAACTAAGTGGCAGAGATTGGTGATTAAAGGTCCTGTCACAGATCCCTCATCATGAGAAGTGAAAATTTCTTAAGAAATCTACTTATGACTGAGCCTTAGATAAGTTTTTCTCTGCTGAATTTAATCTTTTTGATGCCTGCCTTTTTTTTAAAACTGGAATGCTTAAAAATATCCTATTAACACAACTTCATTGGCATTTTTACTAGTAGAGCTATAATATTAATCACTGAACATGTAGAATTCTGAGCTTATATATTTTTAAAAAATCTGTTTTTTTGAAGAAGCATTCTAATAAGAATAAGCATTCTAATAAGGTATAGTTGTATGTTTTTTTCCAGAGTAGAAAAATATTAATAGATACTGTTTATTAATAAGTTAGATGTGACATTAGTCAACCTTGACTAATTTTCTTAAGAGTATCCTAATATGCTTTCTTTTTCTTTCAAGTGATCGGGAGCAAAGAGAGAGAGAACAAGCACTTGGAGATTTTCGCTGTGGAAAGTGCCCAGTTCTTGTTGCTACTTCAGTAGCTGCCAGAGGGCTAGATATTGAAAATGTTCAACATGTTATCAACTTTGACCTTCCTTCTACCATTGATGAATATGTTCATCGAATTGGGCGTACTGGTCGTTGTGGAAATACTGGCAGAGCTATTTCCTTTTTTGATCCTGACTCAGATAGCCATTTAGCACAGCCTCTAGTGAAAGTACTGTCAGATGTAAGTTTAAAATTTTTTAAACTGAATGGATAGTGGTATTACCTTATCATTAAAAGTAGACATTTTATGCATATATTCAAGAAAAGTAAACTGTTCCAATTTTTGAAACTTTATTTATGGCTATTGTATATAAAGTCAATTTTTTTCCTAAAGGCTCAACAGGATGTTCCTGCATGGTTGGAAGAAATTGCTTTTAGTACATATGTTCCTGGCTTCAGTGGTAGTACAAGAGGAAATGTGTTTGCATCAGTTGATACAAGAAAGGTTAGTTGAGGGTAAAATTTAAGAACTTGGCTTCCAGTTGCCTTGTAAAATGTTTTGCTTAACATTCAGTAATTTATTTAAACCATTATTTAATATCTAGAAGATAAATAATATTTCTCTAAAATTTTATGTATGTACATGTGTTTAGTTTTAAATATGATGAGTAAAATTTGAGATTGATTCGTAAACATTTTCCTTTCCAAAAATTGCTGACACTTTAAATTCTAATTTGGCACACAAGAAAAGCTAATTTGGGATCTTCTGAGCCTTGTGTTGGAATTCTTTATTTTTGGAACTCCAACCATTTCAATAAATAAAATAACTTGAAATATGAGTTCCATTTTTTTTCTGCTGTGTTAGTTTATAGGCAGCACTACTTTTATGCAGAAACAGCATACAAATTATTAAATATTTAAGCTTATTCATTGATGTTGTAGGACTGTAAGTTTTTCTATTTGTGAAAACTGTTGGATTTAAAAAGGTTTCTTCTGGAATATTTTGTGCAATTTCGACTTAACCAGGTTGATATGGGCCTTTTTCAAATGAATTGGATTTAGTGAAAATGAAATTCTTTATGTATTTGGGGAAGACATGGTTGGAAAGCTTGATTTCCTATGCTCTGTCTGGGTAGTATAACGTTAAAGTTGCCATAAAATTAAATATTTCTTTCTTTCTTTTAAAGAATTACCAGAGCAAGAGCACTTTGAACACAGCAGGGTTTTCTTCTTCACAAGCTCCCAATCCAGTAGATGATGAGTCATGGGATTAAACCGAAAACAACCTTCAAGTTTGTGGTACAATTTTGATTCAGAGAAGAAAATAGTTTTGATTTTTTGAGTTTTTAACAGAAGTGTCAAACTTTATGCTCTCCTATATCCTGTCCTTCTGTTCTTACTCCCACCCTTCAAAAAAACCCTTACTGACTAGTTATGTGAAATGCTTAAAGTTACAGCATTGCAGTTACTGGAAAGATTAAAGCATTCTAAATATCTTGCTTACTTCTAGTGTATTCTTCAGGGGTTTTAGACGAACTTGTGTCTAAGAAAAGTCTTAGCATAGTGTTTTTGATCCTCTACAAATAATAGGACCTGATACACTTTTGGTTAAAGATTATTGGGGCTCATTTTTACTTATAAAGAAGTATTGAAAGCAATAGTGTATCACTGTAATGCGATGACAATTTTCATAAAGCAAGCAGTGAAAGACATAAGCCTTTTGAGATGATTTTTATTTTAAATCATCAGATATGTGATGAACATGGTTAAATGTTACAATGTGAGCTCTGTATTCAATGACATAACAAATGTTTGTATGTATGATAGACCTTTCTTGAAAATAAAGCTTCTGAAGTACCTTCCCCTTAACTTTTCCAAAAGCTTTTGAAATTTTTTTTGTTATACTTCATAATACCCATTTTGAAACTGTTTTGTTGCATCTTGTGAAACCAATGAAGTGAACAAAATTGTTGGCATAAATTAAATATTGTGTGATATACATTAATACACAGATGTGGTAATGAAAGTCATTCTTTGAATTCAAACTATGAGCAAAAAAAACTGTTCACTCGTATCGTAATTAATTTTTTTGTAATTTAAGTTTGATGAGGGAGAGAATCCTGTCTTTTTTCAGTTACCACAATATAGCTTGAATTTTCTATGTCCAGAATGTAAGATGTTCCTAATAAATTGTTAAATGAATGAATCAAAGCATTAAGACATTACAAAAGTGAGACTTAAATATTAGGGACACAAAACTGATCAGTTTTTGTGTATGTAATTTTTCACTTAAAAATTCAAAGTACCATGTCCCTAACATATATCTTGTTATAGGAGTTTGGTTTGATTAATATATGAGGCATCACATCTGAAAAGGAGTATTAAACAGATATTACTAGGTATCTAGTTATATGCCTACAGCCATGCAAAATTGAAAATTAATCCCATATGAATTAAAAAAAACAGTTAAATTTTAAACCTTTGAATTGAGGGTGAGAATTGACTTTAAGCTCAAAGGACAGAAATCATGAAGAAAATAACATAAATCAGTTAACAATCTGATTAGCTTTCCTTTGATTACAAAAGTATTAGTTGCTTATATAAGAGGAGAAAACATTGGACAAAGAAACATTTTACTGTGACTACAGTGAATTATCAATGTGTACTTCTTTACATGTGGAAATGTAGAAGTAACAATAGACAAATGTGCAAAGGACAGACAACTCAAAAAGGGAACTTCGCCTAATAAAAATATGGAAAATATATCACTTGTATTCTCACTTCTGGGAAAGTCTAAGTGAATGAAGGTGTATTGTTATTTGTATTATGTATCTTAATTATCTGTTTGCTTTATTAACAAAAAATGCAGACTATTTGTCTTTTTTCATTTTCTCCCAGAACTTTTTGGTCATAGTTGCCCTGATACGAAAATTTTTCTAAATTTGCTTGATTTGTAAACCTGTCATAATGGCATTGCTATTATAGTATACAAACCTATAGTAATAGCATTACTGACTCAATTGTAAAAAAGGAAAGAAAATCATACATAATCCCACTAAGGTTACAAACCAACTGTAACTATTCTTATGTTCAATTACTTTCCTTACTTTTAGGTATAGATTTGAATGATTTCTTTGAAAAATACCAGAGTCACAGCTATACACATACTGAGAAAATAAAATGCAATAGAAAAGTAAAAAATAGTAGGATTCTCCTGCTTCTTTTCAAATTGTTATTCCACAACCCAGCATCATCTGCCTTTTACCATTTCTGGTGGTTGCCATCATTTATTTTTTGTCTCACCTAATTTAGACTTCTGTTTATTTTCTGTTTGATAGGTAAGGATTTATCTAGCTTCACTTATACTTCCTTGGTAACTTTAAAATTCTTTGAGATTTTCTTCCTTCTAGGATATTTTTTTACATTGTAACATCTATAAACTGTGCATTTACATTCTGAAAGTAACATAACTGTAAACTCTCCCTTGTTATAGCTACAGATTGATTTCAAAATTGGAAATAAGTAAACAGTATTTACATTGTAGCTTTATAAATATTGTTTGCTAATGAACCAATTAACAATCTAGATTACCTTTCCTTTATTATTTAAAAAAATTTTCCACTTCTGCTTGTGTTTCCATGAAGGAGAATTATAAATATTAGTGCAAATGAAAACTGATCAAAGCCATTCTGCATACCAGTTTGCTTTAATTTTGGAGCATGCTCCTTTTGAGCAATTTGTCTTGTAGATTGTATTTTTCATGATGGGAGAAAAAACATGCCTTTTCCACCATATTATTGCCTTTCTAGGTTCAAAGTTGGTGTTTGTAGAAACGTGAATCCCGAGTGATATTAGTGTTCTTAAATTTTATAATGAATGCGCCTTTCAAATGGAATGTTATGCAGATCATCCTTTTCTAGCCTGGGGGATATTTTTCTCTTATTTCTTTGATAATTTTTCCTAAATTTTCTATTAGATGCTAGAACTGCAGAATTAATGTTCTGTATCATATCTTTCATGATTTTTTTCATGTTTTGCTTGTGATGTTCTGGTAGACTTTTTACTATTTCAAATTTTTATTTTTATTTAGTTTTTTTATTTCTGAGAGCTATTTTTTTCCAAATCTTACTTTAAAAAAAAATATATTTATTATGCATACAGGAACTGAGGTGCAGGCCAGAGGTGTTGGGGGGTGAGAGGATTCACCAGAGACCGAGTGGGGAGCATAACAGGCAGATTGACTGAAGTACACTGCTGAGCAGCAGGCGAGGCAGGAGAGGTCTGCTGTGACATGTGGGAAGCTCCCTGGCCAGTGATCGAACTCCTGCAGAAGTGGCTGCTATTAGCTTCATAGTGCTGAGACTTAACCCCATGTGCCACCAGAGAGGCCCCCAGATCTTTCTTTTAATAGTTAATTTTCTATATATACCTGATACTTTAAAAAAAATTTTTAAAGTATTGTGGTGACATTAGTTCATTAGTTTACAGTACTGAATATCATTTAGGGGACTGGGTTCATACCTCTTCACATATGTTACCAGACCACAGCCACCACCAGAACCCCTATAATCCTCCACAGTAGTCTGTTGGGAACCACACACTCCCACCCCAACCCCCACATTAGCGTCACTTCTGCCATCATATTTCTAGGGTTATTTTTGTTTTGTTTGTTCCTTTGTTTTCTTTATATTTCACTTACACGTGAACTCATCTGGTATTTTTCTTGCTCCTTTTGACTTATTTCACTTAGTATAATTCCCTCTAGTTCCATCCATGTTGTTGCAAATGACAAGATTACATCTTTTTTATTTTTTTTGTAGTGAGTAATACCCCATTATGTACATATATATACCATGACGTCTTTATCCTTTCATCAGTCCTTAGGCACTTAGATTGATTCCATGCCTTGGGTATTGTAAATAGTGCTACAATGAACATAGAGATTATATCCCTTCTAATTAGTGTTTTTGTATTATTTGGATAAATATTAAGAAATGGAATTGTTGGATCATACAGTATATCCACTTTTAATACTTTGAGGAAACTTCATCTTATTTTCCATGGGGACTGGACCAGTCAACATTCTCACCAACAGTATATGAGGGTTCTTTTTTCTCTACTTCCTCACCAACACTTTTTTCTCTCTTTTTGATATGTGCCATTCTCACTGGAGTGAGATAGTATTACACTAAGTTTGATTTGCATTTTCCTGATAATATTGGACATTTTTCATTTGTCTTTTGGCCGTCTGCATATCTTCCTTGGGGAAGTGTCTATTTTAACTCTTCTGCCCATTTTTTGATTGGGTTATTTTCTTTTGGTTATGTGAGTTCTCTGTAGATCTTAGATATTAGCCTCTTGTCAGATGTATGATGTATAAGTACTCCTATTTTGCAGGTTATTATCTTGTTGTAATCATTTTTTTTTCCACTGTGAAGTTTTTATTTTGATATCCCATGTGTTAATTTTTGTTTTTGCTTCCCTTGCAATTAGAGATGAGTCCCCAAAGCCATTACTGGAGACAGTGTCTCAGTGTCTTCCTATGTTTTCTACTATGTATTTTATGATTTTAGGTCTTACATCCAAGTTTTTAATCCATTTTGAGTTAATTTGTGTATGTGGTATGAGAGAGTGGTCTAGTTTAATTTATTTTTTTAATTTTGCATTTGGCTATCCAGTTTTTCCAACACCATTTGTTAAAAAAAGATTCCTTTCACCATGGCATATACTCTTGGCTCCTTTGTGGTAGATTAACTGTCCATGTAAGTGTGAATTTATTTCTGGACTCTCAATTCTAATACTTTTTAGCCTCTAGGAATTTATCCTGAGAAATCATTTTTTACCCTGAGCATTTGTTTGCTTGGCATCAGAAATTTTAAGCCTTCATCAATTTGTAAGTTGTATGTATCAGTGAATGTTAACAATAGTAAATGCTGCAGTCTCTTATTTTGTACTTTCCTCCTAGCTTCTAGATCTAGTGCCCTATCTCGCTTTTTATCAAGGGTCTACTCCTAGAGTAGCTTGCAAAGTGACTGGTAAAACTTAGCCTTGCATCTTAATGAGTCAAAGAATGACCTAAGTTAAAATAGGAAGCTCAATATGTGACATGTCCATTTTTCACTATACATGTAATAGTTTAGGAATAATAGAAATGTAGAAGTGAGTGAAGGTGAGGAGTGGCCCTGATTTTACATTGGGTAAATAACCTACCTGTTCCGTTTTCCCTAGGGTCTTGGGTAGAATAGTAATGGTTTTCCTCATTTAATTTTTCAGCCGTGGGAACATTTCATTGTAGGGCTGCAGTGTCAGAGGTTTATTCTCTCCTTTCCCATAGAAGATTGTGCTGTTTGTATAGGTCTCTTTATTGGTCATCTAATCTAGGTGAAGATAGTTTTTTAATATTTCTTGGTGGTTTGCTCTTGATAGGTTTTTAAATATG
The DNA here is from genome assembly GCA_004024925.1 of Scalopus aquaticus. Classification (NCBI taxonomy): domain Eukaryota; kingdom Metazoa; phylum Chordata; class Mammalia; order Eulipotyphla; family Talpidae; genus Scalopus; species Scalopus aquaticus. The sequence continues at coordinate 78,771 of PVIJ01007632.1, forward strand.
TTGAAATGGGGCACCTATCTGTTCCTTAGAACACTTTCTGAATGCCCTGTTAAAATTTCAGCCACTGGCCAGTGTGTTGCCCTTCACTGAAGCTGCTTTAAAGCTCAATGTCAACTTTAGATCGGGAGGTCATGGGAGTGAGGAAAGGTACTCTGTCTTTTACATTTCGGCCCGGGGGAGTGGAGCCTGGGCAGTTGGGGCGACTGGACGGCTGTGACTACCAAAAACCTTCCCGTTCAGGGAAGCAGCTTCTGTCAGCTTCTTAAGGCTCAGGATAGTGGAGGAGGCTCTAGGGGCGGTCCTGACCTGGTGGTCCTTCTGCTCTCCACGACTTGGCGGCTCTCCCTCCTGTACTGGGAATGACAGCTAGCAAGACGTGGGAGCGGCGGGAAGTTTCCTGTGGGAAGGAGAGAACTGGGCTGAGCAGTTGAGAAGGGGCCTCTGTCGCCAGGAGTCACTTCTGGCGGCAACCAGGTGAGTGGCAAGGGGTGAGGTGGAGTGGGCAGGCTTCCCTGGACTCTCCCTTTAGAGTTAGCAGTCTCTAATCTTTCTGATCATGTCGATTACAGAGTGTTCCATAAAATCTGAGGAAATTTATCAGCTTCTCTAAAATCTATCCATAGACCCACCCAAAGAGCCACGAACCTCAGCTTAAGACTGGATAGATGGTGGTGTCTTGAGGACTTCCATATCAAGAGAAGACTGGGGACTGCAGGGTTAGTGTGCTGGGGACACTGTGAGTGGACCAATGAGATTTGTCTTTGAGTTTGGGGACTGGTGATTCAGGTAAATTCTTAATCCTTTAAGTGATTAGTTATTGTTTTTCTATAAAGGATGGTTCTGAAATCATCAAAATAAGGCATTGGAATTAACTTTTCTGTGTAAATGTTGTGACAATTTAATTCTTTGGCTCCCTTAGTGTTTTCTGGGTTTGGAGTCTCTTATTTGTGGAATTGTTTTTCACCATTTTGAAACAAAACAACTTTTCCCTTATTTTTACAGCGTCTGCTTTATTTTCTCGGGTGTAGTCCCCAAAAAATTTCCACCACCAATTCACCCATGCCTCATCACCATATTTCCTTGTACTCTTCCCGCCCTCATTTTGATCCCGCTCCCTCCTCCTCCCCTGCAGAATGTCTGTGAATTATGGTTGTCTGTTTATTTTTGTTTTGTTTTGTTGTGGTTCTTATTGTTGTTGTTGTTTTCCCCTTATTTGTTTCCCCTATATTCCTCCTGTAAGTGAAATCATCGATATTTTTCTTTTTCCTTCTGACTTATTTCAGTGATCATAATCCCTTCAAATTTCATCCATGTTGCTGCAAATGGCATGAGGTTATCTTTTTTAACTGCTGAGAAGTATTCATTGTGTATATGTGCCACATCTTCTTGATTCAGTCATCTATTTGGGGGCATTTGGGTTGTTTGTAAGGCTTACCTATTACAAATAGTGCTGCAATAAACATAGGGGTGCAGGTATTCTTTTAAATTAATGTTTCTGTGTCCTTTGGGTAGATCCCTAGAAGTGGAATTGCTGAGTCATATGGTAGCTCCAATTTTAGCAGTTTGAGGAACCTCCATACAGCTTTCCATAGTGATTGAACCAGTTTACATTCCCACCAGCAGTGTAGGAGAGTTCCTTTTTCACCAAATCCTCACCAGCATTTGTTGTTGCTAGTTTTTTTAGTATGTTCCAATCTTACTGGTTTAAGGTGGTATCTCATTGTGGTTTTGATTTGCATTTCCCTGATTATGAGGGATGTTGAACATTTTTTCATATGCCTGTTGGCCATTTGCATTTCCTCTTAGGAGAAGTGTCTTTTAAATTCTTTTTTTTTTTTGCCCATTTTTTGACTAGGTTGTTTACTTTGTTTTTGTTGAGTCATGTGAGTTCTTTGTGTATTTTTGCAATCTGTCCCTTATCTGTTAGATGGAGTGCAAAAATTTTCTCCCAATCAGTAGGGTGTCTCTTTGTTTTGGTTAGTGTCTCTTTTGCTATGCAGAGGCTTTTTAGTTTGATGTAATCCCAGTTGTTTATCTTATCCTTTACTTTCTTTGCTTTAAAGATGTTACTAAGATGTATGTCTTGTAGTGTTTTTTTTTTTTTTTTTTTTTTTTTTTTTTTTTTTTTTTTT